>ML819490.1:54758-65659 GCA_009831015.1 Picea engelmannii
TCCAAACAACGAGAGAGGTGTTTTCACACTTTCAGTTGTGAAAACTGAAACGAAACCAAATTGCAATTGTCGCAGAAATGAATACGATGTCTTGTAGCACAATGCGACGATGATTTGTCGTTAATGAGACAAGGGGTGTAGGCATCTTTTCAGGGCAAATTAAAAAAAATGAATTGGCTGCCAACAGGTTGAGAATGGTTTCCCATTGATCTTGGTATTGTATGTGGATGACCTATTTCTAACAGGAGATGAGAAGCTCATAGTTGGGTGCAAGCGAAACCTCACTTTAGAGTTCGATATGAGGGATATAGGTTTGATGCATTATTTATTGGGATTGGAGGTGTGTTAGAGGCCATATGATATTTTCCTTAGTCAAGGAAAATATACTATTGATATCCTACAAAGATTTGGGATGATGGACTATAATTCCATGGCCACACCTATGGTGATGAATATGAAGTGCTTGAATGATTCATATCTATATTTTATGGATCCCATGATGTAAATACAATTGATCGAATCCTTGATGTACCTGGTAAACACTTGGCTAAGCATATGTTTTGCAGTGAACACTTTGATTCAGTATATGGTTGAGCCTAGACATGTACATTGGATAACAACAAAACATGTGTTGAGGTGCCTAGATGGTACATTTGGATATGGATTGATATATGTATTATATGGATATGTGAAGATGCAAGGTTATATAGACTTTCATTGGGAAGGGAGTGCAGTGGATCGGAAAAAAAAATATAGATGTTGCTTCAGTTTGGGATCAAGCATGACCTCATGGTTAATAAGAAAGAAAACATCAGTGGCACTCAATACACCAGAGGCATAGTATATTGCAACCAATGTTGCAATATGTGAAGTAGTGTGGCTCTGGAAGTTGCTTGTAGGGTTATTTGATCTATAGTTCGAGCCAACTTTGATACATTGTGACAATCAAAGTGTTATGAGGGAAAAAATCTCTATGGCCAAGGGTAAACCACAACAGATAGGTATGACTGAAGAAATCAACTCATTTCCAACATATTCTATATGAACTAATATGCAAGATAAGAAAGAGGTCTACCTCGATCCAACGTTTGATGATGTTCCACCATTGAGCGCTTCGACCCAAAGCTTTATACCTGCAATAAGTTCTTAAAAAACGAGTAGAGAAAGTATATAGTGATGATATAAAGGGGTTAGCACATTAGATAGAATAATCCATCAATAAACATTACAAACATGCCCATGGATAATAATCATACATTTTCAATATACCAATAGGATGGGAAATGAATATTTCTATTAGTAATTGATCAACATAAGTGACAACATTACAGACTTCCGTGTCGGCACAGTTCAAAACCAAGAAACCAAGTTCCTTCCAATTGGGCCTCCACCACTTCAATCCTCTACCAAAGGAAAGCTCATAAGAGAGATTCAACGAGGTTCTCTCAACAATAGGGAAAGAGCTTGGGGGTTGAAAACTGTGTTCAGACTTGAGGGACAAAGGGATGCAGACTCAATATGAAGTAATTTCTCTAGAGTAACTTTGCTCTCAAAGTTGAATGCTTTCTCCTCCTTTTCCATAGCTCAAAATTTCTCTTTTATAGCCTTCAGAATGAAACTGAAGGGCCGAGTCAGAACGTTTCCAGTATGTGGAAGGCCAAGGATCAGAGATCTTCTGTTGTGACATGGAAACCCAACCTCATTTTTGTATTTTCTGACACAAATCCCAATGTATGTGGGCTGTAGTGGAGCACCCAACATATACGCATCTTGCTGATAGGGAGTGTATATGTGGAAAAATGTATATTTTTGGCTCTGGATTCATCAAAAAGGGATGACAAGTATGCATAGGGAAATGGAAAAAGGCCCTCTGTGCAAGATAGCAATGGTGAGGTAAATATTTCTATAACACAATGTTGTGTGAAGCTGTCAGAGAATCCTGTGTTTTATGAAAATTTTAAGCATATAGAGATCAAATACCACTACATTCAAGACATGGTGCAAAGAGGAGTTGTGGAGATCCGTTACATATCCATTAATGAGAAAATATCGAACATTCTCAACAAGCCTCTGTCTAGAGTGAATTATGGTTACTTCATAGACAAGCTTGGTGTGATGCATAGTGTCCACCCTTGTTGAGAGGGAGGCTTGATTTTTCTCCTCCAACCAGATTTCCCCTCTGGCCAAGGGCTTCCTAGATCAGTCATGTGAGGTGACTGAGGGAGTAATGTATATCCGGGTACAGATATTGCCCACACCATGTGAGGTGGCTAAGTGTGAATAATATATGTATCAAGTCTTGCATACACCATGTGAGGTGGATAGGTGTGAGTGGGGCTATGGTCATAGTATTTGCTACACTGTGTGAGGTGGCTAGGTGATCATAATACTATTGGGAGAGGAGAAACATCACAACCCGATACAAGTTTTTCCTATGCCATGTGAGGTGTCTAGGAGTGAATAATACTTGTGGTAAGTCTTTCCTATTCCATGCGATGTGGCTAGGTGAGAATATGACTTTGAGCATGGTCTTGGACCATGGGATATCATTTACTAATCCATGTGATGTGGCTATGTGTGAATGGGGCCATGGAGGAAGTCTTTCTGATACCATGCAAGGTGGATGGGTGTGAATAACACTACAAGAAAAGAAAAAGGAACATCATTGTTGGATTACTAAGAGGGGGGGTGAATCAGTAATAGAGAAATTTAATCCTTTTTCACCATAAAATGTAAGTGTTATATCAATGCATAATTATGATCCAATAGTTGCAGAGTAAATAAACAATGAACAAATTAGCAATCACACACATACACAATACACCAATGTTTTACATGCATATTCCTTCAATGTAAAGCATGCTTTGTAATTGAAAGATTTTGAGGGCTTCAATGTAACACCTCTCAAATATGTTTTAGTGTAAATAGGCCCTTAATTGATTTTTTAAGTTAAGTAACTATTGTCTCCTATGCACCTAAAATATATTCCAATCTATTGAGAAGAAGGTCATTTTAGGATCTCTAAAGCATGTAATTGTGGTTGGTTGTGTTTTTTCATTTTTCAAGCTTTGGATTCTCTTTGATTTTCACATGTCTTTGTTGATCATGGCTTGAGAACAAATTGTATGAGAGGATTTGACTCTTTCTCCATTATGCAATTTTTTTATGGCATTATGTGGTGTTTGTTTCTTTTTTACGAATCACTTTGTCTAGCCTTTTTATGCTAGCACCTCTTCTTCTTTGAGTGTCTTTATTGATCATTGTTAGATTTTTTTCTTTTTGAACATCTACATTTGATCCTCTTTTAGCTTCAACACATTCAACCATATAGACAATGATGGGGTTTTCTTCCATTTTTATACACTAGGACCACTCTCTCCTTGGAGGAATTATGTTGAACATCTATAGTTTTTTTAAACTTTTAGAGAATCTACATTTGATATTTTTAGCTTCAGATATTTCAACAACTTTTCTTGCTTCCTTGTAAGCATTTGTTTTGTCTCATGTGTTATTTGGAGCACTTAATGAGGTTTTAACTCTTTCGGTTGGAAGGTCATCCATATCTCCTTGATTCTGTGAAGCATTGTTTTATCTTCGACACTTTTTGGTTGCTTTGTCATATGCTTTCATCTTTTATAAGATTTATGGTTTTCTTAAAGAATGATTGTTTCTCATCGATATATTTTTTCCTTTTAGAGCATATACCTTGATCTTTTCAGTGTTAGCACTTTCAAATTTCTTGATAGTATGAGGACAACCCCTCTTGCTTCCTTCATATTTGTTTATTTTATAATGAGACACCATCTTAGAATATATATTGGTTATATCACAAGTTCTTGGTTCACTTGGAGCATTCTCATTGATCTTCGACACTTGCCTACAACTTTATCATATCCTTTCAAGTTCAACATTGCTATATTTTAGATATTGTTCTTTTCTAGCTTGTTTTTTGTTAGTGTACTACACACTAATCCCTTAATAGGAAATCCTTTTACATATTAATTCTATGGTAGGTGTGAAGGAAGTTGTCATTAAAGGGGGGATAGGTGTAATGACTCTTTCATATTCCTTTTCAAATCATAAATCCTCGTTCATAGCCCAATTTATTATTAAGGAGGAATGTTAGGATATTAGACATTAGGAGGTTACTTCAAACCAACTTGGTATAATGTGTTAGTTATGTATGCATTTTAATGTGTTTTTTTAATTTTTCTTTTGTTCTTGAGTTATTATATGGTGATCACCATTCTATTTTTTTCATAGGTGATCCAACAATCCTCTTATTCTTGGTATTTAAAATAGTTAATGTGTGTATTATAACCTTATTTTTCCATGATATATATTTAAAGGTCATGGAGGATAATTTGTTGATGATGATATAATGTTTATGTGATTCTACATAATGAAGAGTTATATATTATAGTGGATGCATAATTTCTTTCTTGAGAAATAATACAAATTTTCCATTCCTCTATGAATGTTTCCTTCTTTGAGGGTTTTACCACATAGATATTGTTGTCTCTATATTTTATTTGTGTGAGATATTTTTCTATGGTGTTCTCTCCTTGATTGCCTACCTATGATTTCAACACAGTTTTTGATATGTAAATTTCCATGGAATTCCACTAGAACAGTTCATCACAACAGATCTAATAAATAACTGAAATCTTTATTATTAATGTTATTTTCCCTTTAGATTTCCATAATATTTAGTTATTGATTTTTCTACTTATGCATGAAATAGATAAAATGTGAAAACTATAGAATAGTAAAATAAAATCACACCATCCACAAATAAACACATGATATGACCTAGGAAATACAATATGGGAGAAAACCCAACTAGAAGGTGAGGTTTCTCTACTCTCTTTTCTTTGGTATAGAAATGATACAAGTATAAATAAAGAGGCACTCTTTTTGGAGTTTCCTTTGACATGTGGAATGTATGGTTGTTGCAGGATCTATCCTTCTCTATTATGTTAATGTTTGCAGCTTCCTAAGACATTATCTAGATCGTACTACTCTATGACTGATTTGAGTTGATCTATGAGGACACTTATTTGAGAGGGATAAGTGGGTTTGGGATTATAGCCCAACATCCCTTGTGTAGAGAACATGAGGACATGTACCTTGTGGAGAGAACACGAGGAAACGTAAAGGGAGTTGACCTTGATGTCACACACTATGGGGAGTTGACCCTAGTGTTTCTAGAGGGAGTAGCCTCTAGAAGTTCACATGGGAGTTCCATGTGTGCTACTATAGTGGTTATGTACCACTAGAGGATATTGTGTGTCTCTGGACAATAGTTGTGTACTACTATGGTGGTTGTGTACCATTGGAGGAGATTGTGTGTCTCTGGACATTAGTTGTGTGCTACTATAGTGGTTTTGTACTATTAGCAGTGATTGTGTGTTACTAGACAATAGCTTTGTGCTACTATTAGTGGTTGTGTACCACTAGTGGAGACTGTGTGTCTCTGGACAATAGTTGTGTGATACTACAATGGTTGTGTATCACTAGAAATGATTATGTGTCACTAGACAGTAGTTTTGTGCTACTAGCAATGGTTTTGTACCACTGGACAATAGTTGTGTCCTAATATGGATCAACACAATCATGTTCTATTGGATGGCATTGTAGTAGTTGTATTCTACTAGATGATTGTCATGGAGACTACCATATCACTTGGAGTAGTTGTGTGTTGCTTGATCGCAAATAATGTGACAGATGATTCGAGCCATCGATGGCATGGAAGTAGTTGTGTGCTACTAGTTGATTACAGAGTAGTCAATGGACTACTAGATGAAGCCATCATGGAAATATGCCTCTCTAGCTAAGAGGGAGTGTTGATGTCTTAGCATTGGGAAGATATTATCCCAGGATTGGTCATGGTGGTTTGAGGTGATTTCCATGTGTTAGTTAGCATTGGGCTGACATTCACTCACAAGGGTGTACCTGTGGTGAATGGCCCAGGTGTAGTATTTCTCCTTAGTCATGTTTATTTGAATAGGAATGATAAAGACTCAAGATGTTAGATGTTATCACATGCGGACTTAGAGAGAGTTATTTGGCTTAGAGGGAGAGCCATAGGGGGAGTTTCCCCTTGGTTCAGGTGGGAGAGAGACATCTACAAGGACTGATAGACATGCGTCATGAGTCTAGGGTGAAGTTTGTATACTTTAGAGACAAGCTTTGCATGATGCAAAATGTCTCCCTTGTTGAGAGGGACTGTTGATGTTTCGACAACATCGAGAAGACATTCTCCTAGGTTAATAATTAATAATATATATAAGTAGTAGTAATAATAATAATAAATAGGTATTGATTATCCAAGGGACACATCCTTTCATGGATGGTCATCATATGTTGTCTATATATGGAACACTCATCATTGTAATAATATATTGAATATACTATATCATCTTATATGAAAAATAAACATGTTATGCTCACAAAATACCACTCTCAGATGTTTTTCTCAACAATGGAATAAGATAAAATATAAAAGAATGGAACCCCTTCTCCTCCTAGTGGCCTGGTATTTAACATAGCCCAATAGCCATATAGGGGTAGGTTTTTGACTTCCTCAACCCTCAATTGTGATAGGGTTTTGTACCTTCTAGAACATTCTTGAAATTACATATGTGGCTAGCCCCATATGCATGAGTAACGGGGGATGACATGGAATCATCTCATACCATGGTGTTCAACATGGTAGGTCAACTTTCGGGAGGCATAAATTTTTCATACAAACTCCAATTGACGCACAGTCTGCACTATTGGAAAGGTATCGAAGTGTGGAATATCGTTAAGGGGGTGTGCACAATGTTTGGACACCAAAATCCAAAAACTGTCATTTAATGCTTCAAAATAGCTTCAGAAGGTTCTGTACCCCAATTTTCCAAACTGGGACCTACCACTAAAATGACCCTGCAAGCTAATTCCTCCAATTTTTTCCACTATGAAAGCATCGAGATAGATGAAAAATAATATTATTATCCAATTAAGATCATACCTTCCCATTTAGGGAGGCTTTTAGTCCCAAAAATATTTACTGAATGAGGTGAGAAACTTGTTCCTCTACCTTCGCCCTAGAGTACCACTTTACTTTTCCTAGAGGTTGTCCTTTCAACCCAATTTACCAAAGGTCATGCTTCCCCTTTCTTGTAGTTTTGGACCACTCTTGCAAAATTGTGTCCTCTGATATGTCTGCCTGAGAATATGGTGTTAAGTCCTTTATGGAAGGTAGTACTTTCTCCTCCTCCCGATCCAACATGGAAGGCTCATAGAGTTTGATATTCTCAACATTCACTACTGATTAAATGAGCATGTATGGGGGTAGACTGATTCTATAGGAATTACCCACCTTTTCCAATAACTCAAAAGGACCATACTATAGATCCTTGATATTCTTACCAGGACCTTGTATCCTTTATTTATTTAGTTGTAACCCTACTTTGTCTCCCACTATAATTTTTTTCTCTATTCTATGTTGGTCATGTCTATCCTTGTACTTTTCATGTAACTTATTTAGTGTCTCTTGTACTTGTAAATTGATCTACCTGATCTTCTCAACAATTTTTTATGATTTCAATGCATCTTCTGTGAGGTCCTCCCTCACTCATCTTTGTTTCCCATATACAACATCTAAGGGTGAAGGTGGAAAATACCCAAAGCAAGTTTAAAAAGGCGACTTACCAATAGAAGCATGGATTTCTCTATTATAAGAGTGTTGTATATAGATCCCTATCTAGGATGTTTCTCCTTGGTATCCCAAAGTGTACCTAGACCTATTCAAAGAACAAGTTTGTTGTTTCATGTCCCTTGATGGTATTTTTACAAGGCATGAGAATGCACATTTTGTTGAACCTGTCAAATACCACAAATAAATAGTCATGTCCCTTCTGTGTAGTTGGTAAACCTCCCACAAAATCCATGAAAATGATTTCCCAAGTTCGAGTGGGTATAAGTAAGGGATGGTATAGACATTCCTTTCTATTACTAGGCTTGTTGGTACAAAAAAGTATACATCCTATAATATATTGTGCTACATCTTCTTGCATTCTGGGCTAGTACACATACCTTTGTAAATTGGCAATTGTCTTCCCAACACCAAAATGTCCTGCAACCTTGGATTGTGAGCCTCTTTGATAAGATGTAGTTGTTCTCCTTTAGGGACATAGATCTTGTCAATATTGTAAAGTAAACATCTCCACCTTGGATATGGATTGGAAATGATAGTCGACCTTCTTGTCACCTTGTTCTATATGGATTTGGCCATGTAGCTACTGAAACACCTCCTTGAAGTCCTCATCTTCTGTGTATGCCTCTTCTTATGCTTCATGGGTAAAAGGCTCCATGTGCATAAGAGTTCCCAAAGCTATAATATTGGATATGGGTGGTTGTGAAAGCATGTCTACCAACGTATTTGTCCTACCCTTCTTATACTTGATGACTAGATGAAATTTCTGTAAGAACCCCATCCACTTGTAACGATTAGTTTTTTGTAGCTTACTTTGGGCCCACAAATACTGTAGTGGTTGGTGATCTTTGTGGATGATGGTTTCCTTGCTCATTAGATAGTGCTTCCACTTTTTGACAAATTGGACCAAAGCATAGAGCTCCTTGTCGTAGGTAGGGTAGTTGAGAACCACTCTATGAAATACTTAGGATTTATATAAGATGGGCCTTCCTCCCTAGATTAGTATTGCTCCCATGGAATACCCACTTGCATATATCTCCACTTCGAGTGGATTCTTCAAGTTTGGTAGTGCGAGCACTACTACTTGATTGATATTTCTTTTCAAATCATCAAAGGCCTTATGTTGATTCTTCCCCCACTGGAAACTCTTACCACTGGTTTTTATGGCATGGAGTGGTGCAGCTACCATTGGAAATGAAGCTATGAAATTCTGCAAGTATTATGTTTCCCCAAAAAAACTTCTAAATCTAGTGGCATTTGTAGGAACTGGCCTTTTCATTATGGCCTCGATCTTTGCAGGGTTTATTTTGAGCTCCTCTCCACCAATCACATACCCCTAATACACCAAATACTAATGAGAAAACTCATATTTCTTGGGATTATCCAGAATCTAGTGATTTTTCAAAGTTTCTAACACTTACATAAGATTTGAGATGTTCTCCTCCTAGGTAGCGCTATAAACCAGTATATCATCCAAATAAACAATAACAAATGAATCTAGGTAAGGGTGTAAAACATCATTCATTAGTCTCACAAATGTAGTTTGTGTGTTACATAAATAGAATGGCATAACCAACCACTCATATAAACCTTGTCTTGTCTTGAAGTCTATCTTTCAAGTATATTCTTCTTTGACTCATACCTGTCTATATCATGATTTAAAATCTAGCTTAGTGAAGTACTTGGCATGCTACAGTTGGTCCAACAAATCATCGATCCTTAGCAGAGGGTATCGATTCTTCAGTGTAATCTTGTTCTCCCTTTAATCGATACAAATTCTCCAAGTCCCATCCTTCTTAGGTAAAATTATGATGGGTGATGCACAAGTTGAGGTACTTGGTCAAATCACACCCTACTCCAACAATTGTTGCAATTGCTTCTTCACTTCATTTTCTTCTAGAACAGACTTTCTATATAGCCCAATATTTAGTGATGGTGAGTATGGAACACTCCTTTGTATTCCTATAGAAACTCCTCCAATTCATGTTTCTACTCTTTAGTACACCCCTACAGGGATACCTTCACTCTCATTGACTCATCATCAGACTGATTTTGTCTTAAGAAAAGTAAAACATATTTCTTACTAGAAATAATCAACTTATTAGCTTGGTTGGCACTTATGAGTGAGATATTTGACTTACATTTATGTGTGTTAATGATGTATGACTTCCCATCCTTGGTTATTTTGTATTGTTTGTCTCTTCACATCAATATTTCATCCCTCATATACACGTAGGGGCTTCCAAACACTATTCCACATACATCAAGGGGTACTACGTCTAATTCCACTTCATCAATAAAATCAGTACTTATAGAAAATTTAATCTTACACCGTTTCATAACCTTTATCTTTTCATCCTTGTTTAGCTAACCCAATGGATATGGGCTAGGATGATCATGAACCTCCAATCCAAGATTGTTGACAAAATCCACTACTATGAAATTAACATGTGAAACAAAGTCAAACAAAGCATCTATATTGGTCTTCTTGACCTGAATATTGATGTGGAAGAGATTTTTCATCTCCTTATATTACTGTTGATGAAGGATACTCGAATTCACCTCCTTGTGTACATATTTGTAGACAATATTTTCATCCACACCCAAGTTACTTCCAACCTGATTGCTCGAATATGTGTCTAGAAGGTTCTTTTTCTTTACGTCCTTGCGGTTCTTCGGGTTTAGCTCTAGATGTAGTTTCCAACATTCTTCCCCAGTGTGGCCATCAATGTTGCAATTATTGCAATAGTTGTTGGGATATTTAATCTAATGTGCAGTGGTTTTTGTCTTCTTATCTTTCCCCCCTTTCCACATCTTCTTCCCCCGCTTCAAAGCTTCTTGGTGCTCTTTTTTATTTGAACCACTTTGTTTCCCTTTTGTTTGTCCTATGTTTTCCACGTACTCTGCTTGTACACATGCCTCATCCACTATCCTTAGCTCTAATACCATCACCTACTTTCATATATGACTTTGTAAACCCCCAAGATACTTGAGGAGTAAATTTGAGTTCTTGGGAGAGATACCCATCATGATGGCCATATTTCTAAACTCAGTGGTGTACTCCTATACACTCTACCCTTGCCTCTACTTGAAGTAGTGCCACCAGATCAATTGGTCCTCTACATACCCAATAAGGTAGAATTGGAACTTGATTTTGAATTTTCACATGCAACTCTATGTGACTAATTTTTCAGATCTA
>ML819490.1:66825-82820 GCA_009831015.1 Picea engelmannii
ATGCATATTCAAAGCAGAGGATTCTACAATTTAACCATGAATATAGAGACAAAACCAACATCATCCATAGAAAAATCCATGTATATGAATTGAATGGATGAAGCAGTCATAACAATTTGTAGTCTCATTTTTCCTGATCTCCTTTTTCACATATCTTCTTGTAAAACCCCCAATGAATCCTGGACCACCATGGAAGGGCTCTTTGGAAAATAGAATGATATGAGGGGACATATTCTTGATGTGTAATTTTTCACATTGGATCCAAAAATCTTTGAAAATCTTCAAGATTTCTTTACAGAATACAAGGATTTGCTGTCGCAACTCAAAGCTTGCGGCGTTGATAAATCTAAGGAGAAGAAACAAATGGTTCTCACAATTATCTCCAAAATTGGTCTTGAATTCTTCGTGTTCATATCCACATTCCATTCAGTCAAATTCGCCTCTGGAGCCACCTGGAAGATTCCTTATCTTGAGGAATTTATCAAATCCCTGACACAAGAGAAAACCAAGCTCATCAACATGGGAAAAATCAAAGGCCCCAAAACACATGCACTTACTGTGCAAGATGGAAGCCATCAATATTAGAAATATAAATATATATACAAAAGGAAATCCCATGCAAATCCAAAGAAGGAAGGGTGCTCAAAAACCTTCATTGATTCCTCTGGATCCAAAGGTGGAAAGGGGAGAAATGCACATACTTCCATAAAGGATTCCATCCATAATCCACATGCATGCAAAAAAAATAGATATAATGACTCAAATACTTCATCAAAATAACCTTGGAGATCACATCCCCGAGGGTGCCAAGAAGAAAAATCCAGAAGATCAGAATCCCAAGAAAGACAATTCTATCCATGCATTGATAGCCATCAACTCCTCTCACGATGCTTGGATCGTAGATTCAAGAGAATCACATCACATGACTGCCAAAAAAGAAATCTATTCTTCATTGGATGAATTCAAAGGTCCTCCTATTCTGATGAGGGACAAATCTCCAGTCAAGGCCACCAACAAAGGAAGGATTGAACTCACCAACGGAAGCTTTAAGAATGTGATGCACATTCCCAAACTTTTCGTCAATATTCTCTTCATGTATCAGATGACGAATTCTGGCACCGGAAATAAATTCATATTCACACCTAATGAAATGGACATCTATGACATGCAAACCAATTCCAGAGTTTCTACTGGTGAGGTAAATCATCAATCTATATTGTATACATTTTATGAATTTATTGAACTAGATTCTGCTTACTGCTTACCCATACTAATGAAAGCAGTAGGATATGGAATGAAAGGTTCAAGCATTTGAATTTCATATATATGTATCATCTCAGAAAGAAAATATTGGTTGATGGTCTACCAGACATCCATTTCTCCAAAGGAATCTGTGAAGGATGTGTTCTTGGAAAACACCCTCAAGAGAAATTTGACAAAGGAAAGACTCAGAGAGATTCCTCTCCTTTAGATATGATCCATACTGACCTCATGGGCCCTTTTCTCATCCATCAATCAGAAAAGCAAGGTATGTTCTCATTTTTTTTATGATTTCTCATGTTTCACATGGATTTACTTTCTCAGGAAAAAATCAGAGGTATTTCAACACCTCAAAGATTTCAAAGCCCTGGTTGAGACACAATCAGGAAACAAAATAAAAGTCCTTTGAACTAATAACAGGGGAGAGTATGTGATGCAGGAGCATCTCAAGCGAGCTAGCACGGAGATAAGAGACAACTGGAAAAGCACCCAACGCACATTTTGAAACCGTCTTGAAACATTAATGAATTTGTCAAGTGGAGGCACACTTGTATAATGTAAAAGGACCTTGAGCGACCCGCTCTCATCCTTAGTAGGTAGAAGGCATTTATAGTAGTCAATGCAAGTAGATAGAAATTAATGTGTAGATTAGATGGTTTAGAATGAAAGAGGGAAACGAGATATAGACACCCTCATTGTATATTATAACATAGAAGAATGGGATTATGTCAGTTGAGAGCATAGAGCATAGAAGAGAAGAAGCAGAGAACTGTATAGAAGAATTCCATGTACAAAAGTTCTGGATTAATAGAAAAAGGGTTTTGATTCAGACTCATGGTGTTCAAACATTCTCTATTGAAGTTTGTCCGCAAGGATTGCATTGACAGAAGTCAGAGTTCATCTCTGAAAACTCAGGAGAGATAGATTTTGTTCTCATTCCCTTAGAAGTGCAGCTAAGCACAGGATCCGTGCAAGGAGTGTGCAGGCCAGGTAAAGTCTCAAAGTTTGTGAACCTAAGAAATTGCTGAAGGACTACTGTTGCAGGGAGTGCGCAGAGTCGAAAGGAGTTCAACACTTGAAAGTGTTTAAGGGTTTTCTGCAAGGAGTGTGAGCAGGAGTTTTCTGAAAGACTCGAAGTCGTGGAAAATCTCAAAAGGATTTGAACCTTCGAAGTTGTTGAAGGGAGGCAAGAGGCCAAGTGCCTTGAAGAATTGAAAAGAGGCACAGTGACGTCGTGCTGCAAAAGGACAGGTTCCAGGGAGAGAAATATTCCGTTTAAATTTCGCAGAAGTTCTCAAGGGGAGAGACTAACGATCGAAATTCTCTGTGGAGAGTTTGTGAAGTCCCATGAGCCGTCAGATCTCACGAAGGAGCAGGGGAGTTACAAAGAGTTCTCTCAAAGGTTCAAGCTCAGGAGAGGCAGAGCTGTAGATTCAAGCCAAAAAGGGTCGTTGGATTTGCCCGAGGATTTCCATTTCAGGGTTTCATGGATTGAAGTCCTGAAATCTTTGCATTAAGACTCACGAAGTGCGAATTCCTGAAAGGGGGGAAATTCTAGTTGTGGGACCCGCACTGGGAATCGTGTCAAGAGTTGACATTTTGAGATTTTGAGAAATAGAGAATCGAGATTTCAGGGTTCGGGGAGTAGAGTTGCATGATATCGCAACTCGCGAACTTGTGATAAGGAGAAATCCGAAATTGGTAGGGGGAAAAGTCAAGCGTTGACCATTTTTGGGTTTTGGGGATTTGAGAGGCATAGCACTTGACCACCAGATTCATGAAATCACGAAGTCTGATCTCCCGAAATATAAAGGGGGAAGTTTCTCGAGGTTGTTTGTGGGTGAATATTTCCTGAAAGGGAAATAGAAGAGCCTAGTGTTGAGAGCTCTTCGGGCTAGTGGAAGAGTAAAGATCCTGTTTGTGTGGACTTATGACCTACGAGTTGGAAGGGCTGCATCATTCTTTGGTATCAGATCACAGAAAGGTTTATTTGCTTTATGTAGCAGGGAAAAGAAGTTTCACCATGCCGCCAAGAAGAAGGGATAGGAAAATAACTAATCTGCCAGAGGATAGGGAAATGATGAGAAGAAGGGGTAGGCAGATGCCTGATCCAGCCATAGAGAGAGAGATGCGTGACCTACGCACCGGACTTGAAGACATGGAGACAACACAAAGGTGCACAGCTGATGTTGGAGATGTTAGTGATTCCGAAAGAGAAAATGAAGTTGGACATGACGAAGAAGAAGTCATAGAAGAAGATGCAGCAAACGAACGTTTTCTTAGAGATATTGCAAGAATGAGTGCAAGAGCCAAGATGGATATTCCAGTTTATGAGGGAAATCTGGATGTAGAGGAGCTTCTAGATTGGATTAGAGCTCTGGACACATATTTTGACTATGAAGATATCGAAGAAAACAAGAAGGTCAAACATGCTATCATGAGACTTAAAGGACATGCAACATTGTGGTGGGATGAGCTACAAGCTGACAGATGCTACCAAGGTAAGAAGAAGATCAAGAGTTGGGATAGGATGATCACAAAGATGAAGGAGAAATTCATCCCCAGATATTATCAAATTACTTTGTTCAGAAGGATGCAGAATTTGAGACAGAAGCTGATGACAGTGAAGGAGTACACTGAAGAGCTCTACAGGATGAACATTAGGTCATCGTGAAAGTAATGATGAAAAAGTTGCCAAGTATATGAATGGCATGAGATATGAAATTCAAGATGAGATGAGCATGATGACCATCCAAACGATGGAAGATGCTTATCAAATGGCTCTAAAGGTGGAAGAGAAGCTGAGCCGAAATCAGGGTCAAAGAGGCTGAGGCAGAAGTCAAGCCAAGGGCAAGTCAGTTGTCCAAGATAGAAATCAGAAGCCTAAAGAAGATTGGAAGAAACCTCAACCTCAGATTGAGAAAGGTGGAAGCTCACAGTGAGGGCAATATGCTGGACAGGGAAGACAGTATGTTGATCAGAAAGGAGAGTATGATGATAATAATATGTTTCCTTGTACTAGAGGTAGAGGAAGAGGAAGAGGTGGAGTAATAAAATGCTTCACGTGTGGAAAGGTCGGACACAAGTCTTATGAGTGTCCAGAAAAAAAGAAGGAAGGTGGCGAGGCTCACATTTCCGAAGCTCAAAGGCAGAATGTTGAAGCAGAGGATGCTGAAGGTGGAAGATCGTTGATGATGCAAAAAGCTCTTTTGACACCATAGAAGGAGGTGGAGAGTTCATTCCAAAGAAACAGACTTTTTCGGACTGCTTGCAAGACCAAGGACAGGGTATGCAAGGTCATTGTGGATAGTGGTATCACAGATAATCTCATTTTGACAGAGATGGTAGAGAAGCTAGAGCTGGAGACAGTTTAACATCCAAGTCCACACAGAGTTTTGTGGCCACAAAAAGGAAATCAGGTAACTGTCACTAAACAGTGTTTAGTTGAATTTAAGATAGGAGGGTATAATGATAAGATGTTATGTGATGTTATTACTATGGTTGTTTGTCATCTATTGCTGGGTAGACCATGGCAGTATGACATGAATGTGATTCATGACGGGAGGATGAACACATACACCCTAGAGAAGAATGGGAGAACTCACATGTTGCTTCCAATCAAAGATAAGGATGTGAAGCCTGAACTAAGTAACAATGTACTTCTCATGAGTGGGAAGGAACTTCTTATAGAGGTTAAGAAGAAGGGGGAACCACAATTCATTGTGGTCAGGAAGCCAAAGATTGTTTTAACTAGCACAAGGGTAGATGATTTACCAKAAGAAGTTCAGGAACTGCTGGAAGAGTTCGTTGACATAGTAGTGGATGAACTACCTTGTTTGTTGCCACCGATCAGAAGTGTGAGTCATCATATTGATCTCATACTGGRAGCTAGTTTTCCAAACAAAGCCGCATACARATTGACATCGCAGGAGAATGAAGAGATCAAAATACAAGTCCAGGATTTTTTGGACAAAGGTTTGGTCAGGGAAAGCTTGAGTCCRTGTGTTGTTCCGACAGTACTCAGCCCGAAGAAAGACGGAGGCTGGAGGATGTGTACTGAATCAAGGGTGATCAACAAGATAACCATCARGTACATATTTCCATTGCCAAGGATGGATGATCTGATGGATTGCTTGAGTGGAGCAAAATATTTTTCGAAGATTGATTTGAAAAGCRGTTATCACCAGATTCGCATGAGGGAAGGTGATGAATGGAAGACAACCTTCAAGACTAATGAGGGGTTGTATGAATGGATTGTTATGCCATTTGGCTTAACAAACATGCCAAGTACTTTCAYGAGATTGATGAATGAAGTCCTGAAGGATTTCATCGGAAAATTTGTCATTATGTATCTTGATGATATATTGATTTTCAGTAAAACAGAAGCTGAACATCTGGAATATTTGGCTACAGTAATGAAGAGGTTACAGCAGGAGAAGCTGCTAATAAACATGAAGAAGTCCTCATTCATGAAGACAGATCTCATTTATTTGGGGTTTGTTATTTCTATAGATAAGTTGAGGATGGATCCAGATAAGGTGGAGGTAATCAAGAATTGGCCATCACAGAAGAATATCTTTGAGGTGAGAAGTTTTCATGGATTGGCTAGTTTCTACCGAAAATTCATCAGGAATTTCAGTGGAATTAGTGCACCGATGATGGAAACAGTGAAGAAGAGACACAAATATTTTCACTGGATAGAAGAGGCTGAGAAGAGTTTTAATATATTGAAGAGGAAAATATCGGAACAACCAATTCTGGTGTTGCCTGATTTCCAAAAAACATTTCAAGTGAAATGCGATGCAAGTGGATTTGAAATAGGGGCAGTCTTGAGTCAAGAAGACAGGCCGATAGCATACTTCAGCGAAAAGCTGAATGAGGCAAAAGTGAAATACTCCACTTATGACAAGGAATTTAATTCTATTATTCAGGCATTGAAGAAATGGAGACATTACTTGATCCCGAAGGAGTTTGTCTTATACAGTGACAATCATGCACTGCAGTTTGTGACTCAATAGGAAAATTTGAATCAAATACATGTTAAGTGGGTTGAATATATGAAAATTTTCACTTTTTTTATTAAACATATTTTTGGTACTTCTAACAAAGTTGTTGATGCTTTGAGCAAGAAGTGTTTTCTATTGCAGGAGTTCAAAGTCAAAACGTTGGGTTTTGATGATCTCAGGGAGAGGTATCAAGCTGATCCAGATTTTAAAGAGGTGTATGAAGAAGCTAAGAATCCAATTCTCAGAGATAGAAGCCAATGGGCAGAATATATGATCCAGGAAGGATTATTGTTTAAAGGTAATCAACTTTGTATTCCAAAATGCTCGATGAGGGAGAATTTTCTGAAGGAGAAACACAGTGGAGGACTAGCCGGACACTTCAGTCACAAACAAACGTTAGCAAAGTTGAATGAATCATATTTTTGGCCAGGAATGCGAGTAGACGTCAAAATATTCGTGGACAGATGTAGAATTTTCTAGCATTCGAAAGGCAAGAGGCAGAATGCAGGATTTTATCAACCATTGCCCATACCTGAGAAGCCATGGGATGCAATCAGCATGGAATTCATATTGGGGTTGCCAAGAACACAAAGAGGGTTTGACTCAATATTTGTGGTGGTGGATAGATTCTCTAAAATGGCACACTTCATTCCATGTCAGAAAACCAGTGACGCAACTCACATTGTGAATCTATTTTTCAAAGAATTCATTCGACTTCATGGCTTGCCAAGAAGCATAGTTTCGAATCAAGACACTAAGTTCGTAGGACACTTTTGGAGAACCTTATGGAAGAAGCTGGAAACAAACTTGTCGTTTGGTTCAGATTATCATCCTCAGACAGATGGAAAAACATAAGCAATGAACAGGAGTCTGGGAGACTTACTGAGAAGCTTGGTGACAGAACACCACAGCCAGTGGGACAACATATTACCATAGGCAAAGTTTTCTTATAATGAATCAGTCAAGAGAATCATGGGACATAGTCCATTTCAGATCGTCTATGGCATGCATCCGAGAGGAATTTCTAAGTTGAGAGGTTTAGAATAGACTGCGCCTAGGAGTGCTAGTGCAAAAGATTTCGTAGAGGCGATGAAGGAACTTCACAGCCGGGTTAAGGAACGATTGCAGAGTTCAAGTCAGGAATACAAGCGGAGAGAAGATCAACACAGAAGACAAATTCAATTTGAAGTTGGTGATTTGATCCTCGCACATTTGAGGAAGGAAAGGTTCCTGAGAGGAACATATAATAAACTGAAAATGAAGAAAATCAGACCATGCAAGGTCTTGAAGAAATTTGGGGTGAATGATTATGATCTTGAATTACCCGATGGGATCGGAATTTCTCCGATATTCAATATCTCATATTTGTACCCATATAAAGCTGAGGAAGTAGAAGCAAGAAATGAACAGCCAGAGGTTCAGTGGTGAAAACAGATGCCAGTTGCAGAAAATCCACAGATGGAGCGTATACTAGACAAAAGGGTTAGCAAAAATACCAGGCGAAAACAATACTTTGAGTATTTGGTCAAATGGAAGAACCATCCAGTTGAATATGCCAGCTGGGAGAATGAAGCAGAGATCCAGAAGCATGGACAGACCGTGCGTGAGCTCATGGACAGGAGCCCATGAAAATTTTCAAGCAAGGGAGTATGATGCAGGAGCATCTCAAGCGAGCTAGCGCAGAGATAAGAGACAGCTCGAAAAGAACCCAGCGCACATTTTGAAACCGTCTTGAAACATTAATGAAGTCATCAAGTGGAGGCACACTTGTATAATGTAAAAGGACCTTGAGCGATCCACTCTCATCCTTAGTAGGTAGAAGGCATTTATAGTAGTCAATGCAAGTAGATAGAAATTAATACGTAGATTAGATAGTTTAGAATGAAAGAGGGAAATGGGATATAGACACCCTCATTGTATATTGTAACATATAAGAATGAGATTATGTCAGTTAAGAGCATAGAGCATAAAAGAGAAGAAGCAGAGATCTGTATAGAAAAATTCCATGTATAGAAGTTATGGATTAATACAAAAAGGGTTTTGATTCAGACTCATGGTGTTCAAACATTCTCTGTAGGAGTTTGTCCGCAAGGAGTGCATTGACAGAAGTCAGAGTTCATCTCTGAAAACTCAGGAGAGATAGCTTTTGTTCTTATTCCCTCAGAAGTGTAGCTAAGCACAGGAGCCGTGCAAGGAGTGCACAGGTCGGGTAAAGTCTCAAAGTTTGTGAACCTGAGAAATTGTTGAAGGACTATTGTTGCAGGGAGTGCACAAAGTTGAAAGGAGTTCAACACTTGAAAGTGTTTGAGGGTTTTCTGCAAGGAGTATGAGTAGGAGTTTTCTGAAAGACTCAAAGTCATGGAAAAGCTCAGAAGGATTTGAACCTTCAAAGTTGTCGAAGGGAGGCAAGAGGCCAAGTGCCTTGAAGAATTGAAAAGAGGCGCAACGATGTCATGCTGCAGGAGGACAGGTTCCACGCAGAGAAATATTCCATTTAAATTTCGCAGAAGTTCTCAAGGGGAGAGACGAACGGTTGAAATTCTCCGTGGAGAGTTCGCGAAGTCATGCGAGATGTTATATCTCACGAAGGAGCAGGGGAGTTACGGAGAGTGCTCTCAAAGGTTCAAGCTCATGAGAGGCAGAGCCGTAGATTCAAGCCAACAAGGGCCGTTGGATTTTCCCAAGGATTTCCATTTCAGGGTTTCGTGGATTGAAGTCCTGAAATATTTTCATTAAGACTCGTGAAGTGCGAAGTCTCGAAAGGGGGGAAAGTCTAGTTGTGGGACCTGCATCGGGAATTGTGTCAAGAGTTGACATTTCAGTATTTCAGGAAATAGAGAATCAAGATTTCGGGGTTCGGGGAGTAGAGTTGCATGATATCGCAACTCGTGAACTCACGATAAGGAGAAATCCGAAATCGGTAGGGGGAAAAGTCAAGCGTTGACCATTTTCAGGTTTCGGGGATTTGAGAGGCAGAGCACTTGACCACTAGATTCACGAAATTGTGAAGTCCGATCTCCTAAAATATAAAGGGGGAAGTTTCTCAAGGTTGTTTGTGGGTGCAGATTTCCTAAAAGGGAAATAGAAGAGCCTAGTGTTGAGAGCTCTTTGGGCCAATGGAAGAGGAAAGATCCTGTGTGCATGGAATTTCGATCTGCGGGTTGGAAGGGTTGCGTTAGTATGTCAATCATGAGATCCATAATATTTTTCATGAGGCAGGGATTCAGTTGCAGAACATAGTTGTTGAGCGAAAAAATAGATCTTTGAAAGAGATGGCATCTTACATGTTGCATGCAAAGTCACTTCCACAGAGATTATGAGCCGAAGAACTTAATTGTGCAACCTACATAAAAAACATATCTCCCCATAGATCTGTCAAGGATAAGACCCCCTACGAGGCTTGGAGCGACCTGAAACTGGAAGTGACCCACTTTCATATTTTTGGTTCACGTGCATGAGCCTGGATTCCCTCTGAAAAAAGGAAGGCACTCGATCCACAGAGCACAGAGTGTATTTTTTTGGATACCCCAATGGTGTGAAGGGATATAGACTTATTGATCTTTCCTCGGACCAGCTCATTATTGACCAAAGTTTAAAGTTCGAGGAAAGTGTCTTGCATGAACCTCAACATCCACATGCAAACACCTTCATTCTTCCACCTGTCCGATATGATGAGCATGCACATGTCGACTCTTCTTCAAATGAGAGTTATGATTCAAAATATTTAGATGATCCAGATATAGAGTCAGTATAGTCAGATGCAGAGACAGTGCATCCAGATGCAGATGCAGAGACAAAGCAGAGTCCCAAGTGGGCCCAGACTACTCTTCAGAATGCATGGGATATTTTTGGTGATCCAACCGATACTAGGAGGACTCGATATGATTTCTAGGAGACTCCTATTGCAGTCACTGCCACTAAACCATTGCCCTCTAGGAATCATTTCTTGGTTCAGTCTTCAGATCCACAGTCTTATGGTGAGGATGCTATAAATCCCATTTGGGAATCTACCATGAAGGAGGAGTACAAATCCCTCCTCAAGAACCAGACTTGGGATCTGGTTCCCCTTCCTTCTGGAAGGAAAATTTTTAGGTGCAGATGGATCTACAGGATCAAGAGCACAACGGATGGACATATTAGCATATACAAAGCCAAGATTGTTTCCAAAGGATTTCAACAGGTGCATGACATTGACTATGATGATACCTTCGCTCCAGTAGTGAAGATGGATTCCATACGTTTGGCACTTTCCATTGCGGTGACCAAGGGATGGGAAGTCCACTAGATGGATGTGAAGAATGCATTTCTTCATGGTGATCTCTCTAAGGATATCTATATGGAGCATTCCCAGGGATTTATGTAGGATTCCTCTTTGGTTTTTCAACTGAAGAAAACTCTTTATGGAAACAAGAAGGATTTGAGGGCATGGTATGCCGATATGGACTCCTACCTACTTTCTCATAACTTTGTACATTGTAAAGTAGACTTGAATGTCTACATGCTCAGGATGACTGATTCACTTCTACTCTTAGTTTTGTATGTTGATGATTTGTTGATCATCGTTTTCTCAACTTCAACGATTGTTGTAGTCAAGAGGATTCTACATGACAGGTTCTTGATGAAGGACATGGGTCTGCTACACTTCTTCCTTGGACTTGATATCAGTTAGGATGCATCAGGCATCAAATTTTCTCAAGCCAAGTATGCACGAGATCTCCTTGAGAGATTTCACATGACATATTGCAATTCTTCTCTGACTCCTTTCCTATTAGGATTCAAACTTGAGGATGGTGGGGAAACTGCACTGGTTAACAACACACTGTATAGACATATAGTGGGGAGCTGGTTGTATCTCACACACTCCAAACCAGACCTTCCTATGCAGTTGGCGCAGTTTCTAGGTTCATGCAGGAGCCACATGAGCTACATTGGAAGGATGCAAAGCATATCCTTAGATACGTATAGGGAACCATCGCCTTTGGGATTCATTATGCAGTAGAATCTACATTATATCTCATCGGGTTCACTGATTTTGACTAGGTTGGCGATAACACTGATCGCAAGTCCACATCTAGTTACTCACTTAGTCTTGGTTCCAGGCCTATCTATTGGTCGAGCAATAAGCATGATAGTATTATTCTTTCTTCAATCGAGGTAGAGTACAGAGGGGTATTTAACATAACCATTCAGGCTATGTGGCTACAATATTTTCTCACTGATTTGGGAATTCAGTTTCATCGGTCGATCGTCATCTGGTGTGACAACCAGAGCACTTTGAAGTTCTACAAAGATCCAGTTCAGAGGAAGTGGATGAAGCACATCGAGATCCACATGCACTACATCCAGGACTTATTACATGAGGGGATCATTGAACTATAGTTTCTTCCTTCAGAAAAACAGATGGCATACATCTTCACCAAGACCTTCACTGAGTAGAAGTTCCATTCTCTGTGAAGTCATCTTAGAGTGAAGGACACAGTTGCCTAGAAAATTCTAGTTCTTCTTTTTACATACATTGTACCTTGAGGGGTGGGTTTTACCATGAGGTTTTCCCTCTTTCCTCACTTTATTTTAGTGTATCTTTTGTATTTGGGTACCTAACATGGCCTCGTTTCCGGGACCCATTCTTTATTTTCACCATAGTTATGTTTAGGGGGCATGTTGGAGTTACTTCAAATGCCTATGATTTCTTTTTCCTAAGTTTTTTTCTATGTTTATTATTCTTTATCCAGTCTCCTAAAGTTTAGGGAGAATAGTCCTCTAGGAGAATATTCTCTTCAGTTTGACTGGTTGAGTGGAGTCTAGATGCTACATTGGTTTTGTCACCATGCAACATTGGGATCATCACTAGCTAATGCACATTGTCCTTGGGATCATCACCATACTATCACATTAACCATGATTCCTTGATCTCCTCCTCACTTCACACTGTTTCAGGAAGTTAACTGAAGACTGGTAGATTAGTTAACTCAACTAGGTGGCAGTTCACTCTTGTAACTTGCCGAGAGACTAGACTAGGTGGAAGTTTAGTTTCGTAATTGCGTGTGTGTGTCCATATCACTCTATGCCACCACTATGGTGCATTGTCTTCACCTCCAGTGTGCATTGGTTGAGTTATACATTGTATATCATGTGTAAATTATTCATTATTCATTACAGTTAATGGGAATTCTTCCATTCTTTCTCTTGCTTCTTATTTCTCAATTTCTCTCTGCAAATGTGTGTGGTATTTTCTAGCTATATCTATTATGTGCAGGTTCAACACATTTACACATGTATGAAAAAATGTATGGACACTTCCGTATGATTCACTCCACTTGTACAGTTTCTTCCTAGGCCATATTTTCTAGAGTTAAAGAATTTCCCTCGATGAAATCACCAAGATCATTGGCACAAGTGCAGTCTCACTTATGCCAAATACATCATGTCTCCACACACTCTACATCATATGAAATGTCACAATGACCTCTCTTCTTTATATACAAGTATTAGGGGTCAACATAGAATCCCCTCCATAATTCAAAATCAAATTAGAATTTCTTATGGGTGTGAAGCCCCAACACAAACCCACAAATCCCACCACCAAACCCATGAATCTCCAACTTCATTCCAATGGTGGTTTTCTTCAAACGAATATTGTAATGTGGTGCCCATTGTTAAAAAAACAGGATCGCAGAGCAATAAAATAAAAATAAATGCGGAAATGAAACATAGACGATACAAAATAAAATAGAGACACAAATATACATGGTTCACCCATTGTGGGATATGTCCACCAGAGAAATTTCCAGGTCCTTCCTTATTATTATCTAGCAAAATGAAGGGATACAACCTACAACACACCCATTGTAAGTTCCTCTTCTTTCTCTCATAGTCTCCTCTCTCATAATACAATATTCGCAATAATACACAGTCGGAATACAATTCCTTCATAAAAAATAGGGTTTCCTTCTAGAGGAAAAATCCCTAAAATAACTTCTACCATCAAATATGTGACCTTATAATGAACATTCCAGGATGACTATAAAATTACAATATTTTACAAGGCATTTTTTCCCAAAATTTTGCTTCAGGGGCGATGCCCCTGAATCCCCCACCAAAGGGGGATACACAAATTTTTGTCACCCCCTAGAACCCCCTCACGATATTTTTGGGGTGGAAATCCCCCCCACACCCCCCTTTTAGGGAATGAGTTCCAAGCACGACTGAAACAAACATTTGAATCGAGAAGATAATCAAGCTCCACAACTAACAATCTCCCACTTGGAGACTGATCACAACAACTCCATTGTTGTTGTATCTGCTAGACTATGATCAACCTTGGACCCAAAAAATTTCTCATTTTCACCTTCATTCTTGAAGGCTAACTAAAACTGAGCAGGAACTCATTTTCTCCCTGGTTACTCCCTTTGTTAACATGTTTACAGGATTTTGGCTAGTATGTATCTTGTCCAACTTCAAATGTCCATCTTCCAAGATGGATCATATGAAATGGTAACTGAGTTTTATATGATTAGTATTTGAATGGAAGGTTGACTTCTTTTCAAGATGAATGACACTCTCATTTTCACGGTACAACCTGATATTCTCCTACTTCTTTCCCAATTCCTCCATAAACCTCTGTAACCAAATTATTTCTTTACTAGCCTCTATAGAAGCAACATACTCTTCTTTTGTTGTTGAAACTGCAAGAACTTTTTTTAGTTTTTAAATCCAACTTACTGTTGTTCCACCTACAATAAAAACATATCTTGTGGTTCTCCTCCCGCTATCTTTATCACCTTCCATATTTGAATCAAAATATTCCTGTAGAATAGTGTCTAAACCTCAAAAACATAATGCATGAGTAGAAGTAACTCTCAAATACATGAGAATCAATTTTACTTCCTCCCAATGTTCTTTACCTATATTGTTCATATACTTTCTCACAACTCCCACTACATGTACAATATCTAGTATTGTGCAAACCATCGCATACATCAAGCTACCAACTGATGATGAATAAGGGACCCTGGACATGTATTCTATCTCCTCCTGTGTCTTGGGACACATTTCCTTAGTTAATTTGAAATAGTTGGGAAAATGTGTACTAACTTGTTTTACATTCTACATTCTAAACCTCTCCAACACCTTCTCTATGTACTCACCCTAAGACAACGTCAATTTGCGATTTTTCCTGTCTCTTCTTATTCTCATACCAAGGATTTTATTTTCAACACCCAAATCCTTCATCAAAAATGACTTAGATCATTTTTTATTGAGCACATTTATATCCTTCATATTATATCCTACAACAAGAATGTCATCAACATACAGTAGAAAGATAATATAGCTTCCATTTTATAGCCTTTTAAAATAAACACAGTGATCAAAATGGCATCTATTATAACCTTGTTCTGCCATAAACCTGTCAAACTTCAAATACCAATGCCTTAGAGATTTCTTTATGCCATTCAAGCTCTTCTTCAACCTACATACCAAATTATCCTTCCCTTTGACCTCATACCCCTGTGGTTACTTCATATAAATCTCTTCCTCCAAATCCCCAAGGAGAAAAGTTGTGTTTACATCTAACTGTTCAAGATGAAAATCTTCTACTGCTACAAGACTTAAAATAGTCCTAATTGCAATAATATTAACAACAGGAGAAAATATTTCATCAAAATCTATGCCTTTCTTTTGTGCAAACCCCTTTACAACAATTCTAGCCTTGTGCCTCTTTTTTCCTCCATCTTCTTCCTTCAACTTGTAAACCCATTTATTCTGCAATGCTCTTTTTCCAGCAGGAAACTAAACCAAGTCCCATGTCTAGTTATTTACCAAGGAATCCATTTCCTCTTTCATGCCTTTCTCCCACTTCTTTTTAGTGTCTACCTGCATTTCCTCTTCATAACATTCTGGTTCACCAGAATCAGTCAACAATAAATAATACAATGAAGGAGAGTATCATTCAGGGGGTCTACTTAACTTGGTAGATATTCTAACAACACTTGCAGGAGTTTGAGGTACATGTTGCTCATTTTGTTGTACATTTTGATTTTATAGTACCTTTGGAATTTATTTTCAGTGATCTCATCAAGCACTGTGTATTTTGGTTTTCCATTTCCCCGTTTCTTTCCCTGCAATTGATCTTTATACATGACCTACTCATTGAATATGACATCTCTACTTCTAATGATTTTTTGATTTCCATAATCCCATAAGAGATAACCAAAATCATTAACACCATATCCAATAAAGGTACACTTCTTGTATTTTGCTTCAATCTTTGTTCTATTTTCTTTATCAATATGGACAAATGCTTCACAACTCAATGTCTTCAGAAATGAATAGTTTACCATTTTACCTGTCAATGCCTCCTCTGTAATGCCACCATCCAAAGAGAATGAAGGTGATTTTCTTATTAAGTAAACAATAGTATTTATAACATCTACCCATAATTGTAAGGGCAACCCAACATCCGATCTCACACTCCTTACATGCTCCATGATTGTCCTATTCATCCTTTCTGACACACAATTTTATTGTTTTGTTCTTGGAAATGTTTTCTCTCTATGAATACCATGGTATGAACAATAATCATAAAACTCCTTGCTGCAATATTCACCTCCATTGTCTGATCTGAGACACTTCAACCTTTTTCCTGTCTCATTCTCAACCAAAGATTTCCATTTCTTAAAAGTATCAAAAACATCAAATTTTTGTCGAATGCAATAAACCCAAGTTTTT
>ML819490.1:116956-128703 GCA_009831015.1 Picea engelmannii
TTTTTTTTTTAACTAACCTTCAAAGTCTAAAATCCTCTTGCACGCCTTGAACAATGATCACAAAACTAAGTTCTTTAGATCAAAGATCAGTTAGATCTCTTAATCAACAAGCAAACCTTCACATAAAAATGAATATTAGCAGAGCTATAACACATAAAAGATGTCGCAACTATAACAAATTAGTCGAATTTCGGTTCGAATTAACTAATTTATAAATTCGTCATCGTCGGAATTCTGACGACTATAACCCTAAATTAAGGTTGACCATTTCGAAGTCAATGACCATTATGTTGACCTACAAATGACTATATTAAAGTG
Organism: Picea engelmannii; assembly: GCA_009831015.1. Lineage (NCBI taxonomy): Eukaryota > Viridiplantae > Streptophyta > Pinopsida > Pinales > Pinaceae > Picea > Picea engelmannii. The sequence goes on from ML819490.1 coordinate 117,275, forward strand.
TCGGAACTGGGCGTCATACTTTCGACGACCTTAGAAAACGTCAGAAATTCGACGTTATCGGGACTAATTTAAACAAAAAATAATAAAATTTCATTTTTTTAAATTTTTTTCGACAAAAAAATTGATTTTATCACAATCGTCGTAATAGTTCATCGATTTTTTAGCCTATATGTAATAGTGATGCTAGTTTATTTCATCAGGTCTCATATTTATTATCACTATCTTATTGCTCAAATTTATAAAAATAAGTGAAATATGAAAATGAAAGTATGGGAAAATGAACACACCATATACACAAATGAACAAAATATTTATCTTGGGAAACCCGATATAGGAGAAAAACCAACTAGAAGGTGAGGCCTATGCTCTTCTCTTTTTTTTTTAGTTATGGAAATACAAAATACAAAGAAAGGGGCACTCACTATGGAGTTGTCTTTGACACTATGGCCTAAATGAATGCTACATAATATTCCTCCTCCTCATTTATGCTCTCAAATCCCACTCCTATATTCTCTTGTCAACTATAGAATAAATATAATTCTAAAGAATAGAACCCTCTCTCTTCCTAGCATTCCAGTATTTAAGATAACTTGATAGACATGTAGGGTTAGGGTTTTTACATGCCTCAACCCTCAATTAGTGTTAGGTTTTGGAACTTTTAGAATATTCTTGAAAATCCACATGTGGCTATCCTAACATGTGTGAGTAATGGGGGCTGACATGGAATCCACTCGGTACCATGGTGGTCAACATGGAAGGTTAAATTGCAGGAGGTATAACAAATGCATACAAGATCTAATTGATGTGATTTTCACACTATTGGGAAAGTACCAATGTATATAATAGTTTCAAGGGGTTGGGAACTATGCTTGCAAAGTTTTGATCCCAAAAACTATCATTTGATGCCTCAAAATGGCTCTAGAAGGTTCTAGACCCCAAATTTCCAAACTGAGACCTACCACTGAAAAGGGCCCTGCAAACCAATTCCTCAAATTTTTCCACCTATAAAGTACCAAGATAGATGAAAAATTATATAATAATCCATTCCAAATCATACCTCCCATTTGGGGGGGATTTTTGTCCCCAAATTATTTTACTAAATGAGGTGAGGAAATGTTTCCTCTACCTTCTCCCTAGAGTACCATTTTTCAAAATTGTATCTTCTGCCAAATCTACTTGAGATTCTCATGATAATCCCTCTATGGTAGGTAGGACCTGTTAGTCTAGGATTTTTACTTGTGCCAAAGCTCCAACGCAAGTCCCAAATCTACGTAACTACAAGAAATCCTACAACTGTCACCTTAGTAAGAAATACCCTCATTTTAGTGATGAAGGAGGTCCACCACAGGGGAGGCTTCCCCAGTGACCTCAAGGGACAAAAATATAAAGGTTGTTAGAAAAGGATACCACCCCCTCTCTTGATCACCTTAGTGAAGGTCTAGGTCAAGAAAACATAAGAGGTAATAAGATGATTTGAGTATCTCCCCGGAACAAGAACACTTACACCATATATACAATGATTTACAAGTACATGCATGAAAATAATACCTCCTCAAGACACTAGGCATTGAAATATGCTATGGCTATTATAGAATTGCAACAGTTAACAACAATACAACAACAATAGATAAATTGTAACAACAACGAAAATTACACTTCAAAATTGTAACAATTGACCATGAAAATTTAACATGTACTCAATAGAACATTATCCAACTGTTAGATGCAACTTTTTCGGTATGTTAGGCCTCTATTAGAGAAATGTATACAGAAAGTTAGAGTAACTTAAGATGGTTTTAGAAAAAAAAAATCAACAACATAAAGCTTATTAGTCAATTAGATTAAGTTAGTTTTAGTGAAGTTAGTAGGAAGCTTGAGAGAATTAGAATAGAGAGTTTTTTGTTCACTTTCATCATAAGAGAGCTCAAATATTAGTTCCTTTGAGGGATATGGAGTCTTTACAACAACAATGCAATGATTTTTGAAGATTAAGCTAGGAAAGACTAAGAGGTAGGGATTAAAATCTAAGGTGCTAGTACATTAGGGCCTTAAGGTTTAAGACTTGAAGAGAAGGATTTCTAGATTGGAAGAATTTTTGGGCTCTATAAACCTTTTATCCCTTCTTAAGTAATCCAACTAGATCACAATCAAGAGTCTAGGTCCAAAATCCTAAAGTGCTAGCACTTTAGGGATTTAGGAGTTTAACCCTAGCTAGGATTTCTTTACAATTTTTTGGAAAAATTAACCTTGTGAGAGGAGGAATTACTTATGCTCCTCTCTTAGGGTTTCACCAAGCAAGACATCTAGCATGAAAAAGTAATATTTCACCATAAAACATTAATAGGATGAAATAATATTGTATAAATTTACTTACTTCACCAAGATACCAAGAGATAAAACCCTAATTGCAGCAATATCATCCAAAAATTAGCAAAGAAGCATCCACACTTGACCTCCAAGAGATAGCGCATAAGAGAAAAGAGCCAACAACCCCAATATAGAGAAAAATTTAGACTTGTTCTCTCACAAATGTTGAGAAGATGTGATGATCAAATTGAATGTCAAGGAGATTTATTTATATGGAGCTACCTTGACCTATTTTTCCACTTTAAATTTGTCAACAACCAAATATAAGGGGCCGACCCCTTCAATTTGTCTTTGCATTATGCAAAAAATAAAATTTATATGAAATAGAACCCTAGAAAGGTGAGGTCATGCCCCAAAGGGTGAAGTAGGCTCTCCAAGTGAAACTTCAAGCATGAAAGAGGGAGACATTGGGCATCCAAATTCCATGTGTCATGCTCTAATGTGCCAAAGTAAAAACTTCCACACTAAACCTAGCAGAAAAGAGGAAGAAATATTTAATCAAGAAAGTAAATGACAAAGAAAACACACAGTACATAGAGATTTTACCATGGAAACCCAAACGGGAAAACCGACATTCCTTGATCAGTTTTCTCTCTTCTTGTCTTATTCTTTCAAACTAAAATGTTACATGCCTAACCTTGGTCTACAACTAAGATACAATCGACATCATATCTTCTTTCTTTACACAATAAAAACCTTTTATGCAATTCAATTTACATCTACATGACCAATAACCTCTAAAATTATTTCTCTAAATATTAGCTTTTACAACATTACAACACGCCTTCTTTATATGTTTTACAGTAGGAAAACCCATAAATAAAGGTTCCCAAAAATAGTTAAATATCCACACAAATCATTGGCTACACATCCTATGAATCTCTGGACTCTATTACAATCAACTCTAAGTCGGTTTACTAGTCGATTACCAGTGTACCTCCACTCAGTATTCAGTTGGTTTCCATCTGCTTGCCTATCGACTTCTTGTTGGTTGACCTCTTTGAATTGTCGTCGATTTCTTCAAATTTTAATTTACCCACTTGAACCACCTAAACCTTCGAATTTCACTGCCATTTGATCCACCTTGATTAAAATTTCACTACAAAGAATATAACAAACCAACATTCTTCCACTGGTTGTCTTCTTTGTTGAAACCGAGAGATTTATGAACTATTGTTCCCAAACCCAGGGAAACAATTCCCATTTCCTCTCTTCACTAAGAGAACTTCACAACACTCATAGACTTAGTCAAATATTCTTATATGTTTTCCAACATGTCTACTTTCTTCCGCAACATCTTGTTTCTTTCGACCATGTCTCTCATGAAATGGTATTGTACATCAATGTGCTTAGTATTGGAATGATAATTTGGGTTCTTTGCCATAAATATTGTGCTTTGAATGTCGCAACTTATCTTCATAGATCTCTGCTCAAACACAATTCCCAATCACATCCTTTGCAACCATACTTCTTCTTTTTTTCCATGAGTGGTTTCCATGTATTCAACTTTTGTTGTTGACAAGGCTATGACTGCATGTCTCTTACTCATCCAACTGATTTATTCACTAAACATATTGAATACATATCCATTGGTCAACCTTCGATGATCCATATCTCCATCTCAGTCGGCGTCGACAAATCCATGTACATTTAATTCAATGTCACCTCTAGGTTTTCATTGGTAGCATATAGAATAGTATTTAGTGCCACACAAATACCTAAATACTCTCTTGATAGTTGTCCAATGCTTCTTTCCACGTGTCAACATGTATTTTTTCAACATTCCCACTACATGGTTAATGTCGGTTCAAGTGCAGACCATCACATACATTAGACTACCAACAAAACTTGCATAGGGAACATGTGCCATGTCCTTTATGTCCTCCTGTGTCTTTGGAAACTATTCAACAATTATCCTTTCTCCCACAGGAATTGAGACCTTCACAAGTTTTCAATCATACATGTTGAAGCGTTTCAATATTGCTTCAATATAATTATTTTTGTTCAACCAAAGCTTTCTAGTTGCTCGATCTCTCTTGATCTCCATTCTTAGAATGAAGTTCGTTGCACCAAGATCCTTCATGTCAAACTTGGAGGATAGCTACTTCTTCACCTCCTTTATTGCATTCATGTCATTTCCAATCAGCAACATGTCATCGACATACAATTCTATATATATGAAAAACCCACCTTCTTCTTTGGAATATATGCAGTGATCAACTTTGCTTCTCAAAAATCCCAAACTAAGGATGCATGTGTCGAAATTTTGGTACCACATCCTTCGTGATTTATTTAGGTCGTAAAGGGATCTTTTCAATTTGCACACCAAAACTTCCTTGCTCCTTACTATAAATCCTTCATGAGGTTTCATGTAGGTTTCTTCTTCCAGGTCCCTGTGTAGGAATGTTGTCTTTACATCCATATGTTCTATTTCCAGATCAAATGTTGCATCTAGAGACATTATTACTCTAATGGAAGTTAATTTTTCAACAAGGGAAAAAATCTCATTGAATTTGACTCCTTCAACTTGGGAATATCCTTTCGCTACCAATTGATCTTTGAATTTCTCAACTTGGCCTGCAAAATTAATTTTCTTCATGAATACCCACTTTCTGCCAATGTGATTTCTTCCATTTGGTAATTTGACTTAATGCCATGTCTCATTATTATGCAAGGATTCCATCTCTTCAACTATGGAGTGCTTCGATATTTTTCACTTTGTTGAGTCGAATTCCTCCCTAATCGACTTGGGCTCTTATTCAGTGGTATTTAAAAAAAATGTGAAATGAAATTTAGGCAGACTATACCTTTCGACTGGTTTTCTCACTCATTTTGGCCTCCTTACAATCGGGTTCATTTTTTATACATCTTCATCGGATTCAGTCGACTCATTTGAATCACCTTCTGTGGATTATTCTTTGTTTGAACCATCATTTCATACTCAGACTTCCTTCCGAATTCTTTGAAGACCGCATATTGATTTTTCATTTTTTCCCTTGATGCAATATTCCATAGCTTATATACTTTCATTCCTTCTTTATATCCAATGAAAATACACTTGACTACCTTCTTGTCCAACTTACTACTTTTTTCATTGGGAACATGCACAAATGCATCACGGATAAATATTTTGAGATGTGAAACCAAAGAATTCTCACCAAACCATACCTCATGTGGCGTTGTTTCAACTAGCATCAATGAAAGAGACGTATACACTAAATATTTTGCAGTGTTGACTGCCTCTACCTAGAATTTGTATGCGAGCCCAACACCACTGAGCATGCTCCTTGCCTTGTCCATCAATGTTATGTTCATTCTCTCAACAACTCCATTTTTCTGTGGGGTATAGAGTGTGGTATTTTGGCATGCTATCCCACACTTCTTGAAGAACTGATCAAATTCCTTTATATAGAATTCACCACCGTTGTTATTTCTTAGCACCTTAATCTTCTTATCTGTCTAGTTTTCTACAAGATATTTAAACTCTTTGAATTTCTTAAAAACATTTGATTTCTTCCTCAGGAAATATATCCATGTCTTCCTGGAAAAATAATCTATGAAGGAGACATAATACAGGAATCCACCAAGTGAAGAAACTGAAACAGGTCTAAACACATCACTATGAACCAATTCTAGAATCCCCTTTACCCTTTTCGCTCCAGATGGGAACCTCAGCCGATTTTTTTTTCCATATATACAATGTTCACAAAAGTCAACTTCTAAATTACATTCAGGAAAATCATTGACCATACCTTTGTTATGTAAATGTGTTGAACCTGCACATAATAGATCTAGATAGGAATTGACATACGCAGTTGCAGAGAAAATATGAGAAAAGAGAAGCAGAAGAGAAAGAATGGAAGAATTCTCATTAACCAAATGAATGAATGATAATTTACACATGATATAATCTGTATAAATCAACTAGTGCACTAGAGGAGAATCCAATGTGCCATAGTGGTGGTCTAGAGTGACCTGGACACACACCACTAGTTATGGGAGTAAACTTCCACCTAGTCTAGTCTCTTAGGTAGTTATGGGAGTGAATTTCCACCTAGTCCGAGTTAACTAGTCTCTCAGTCTTTAGTTAACTGACTGAAACATATTGAAGTGAGGAGGAGATCAAGGAATCGTGAGTAATTCGTTAGTCTGGTGATGATTCTAAGGAAAATGCACATTAGCTGGTAATGATCCCAATGTTAAATGGTGATAATCCCAATGTGGCATCTAGACTCCACTCAAGTGATCAAATTGAAGTGTGAACTGAAGAGAATATTCTCCTAGAGGAATATTTTCCCTAAAATATAAGAGATTGAATAATGACTAATAAGCATAGGGAAAACCTTAGGAAAAATAAATCCTAGGTGTGTGTGAAGTATCTCCAACACCCCCCCTGAACATCACTATGGTGAAAATAAAGAATGGGTCCCAACAACGAGGCCAAGTTAGGTACCAAAATAAAAAAGATACACTGAAATAAATGAAAAAAGATGGAAAAACTCATGGGAATCCACCCCCCCCATTCAAAGTACAATGTATGTAAGAATAAGAACTGCCAGTTGCTAGGAAACTGTGTCCTTCACTCTAATACCGCTATGCAGAGAATGAAACTTTTACTCAGTGAAGGTATTGGTGAAGATGTCTGTAGTTTTTTGTGTTGAAGGATAAAAATACAGGTCGATGACCCCCTAGTGTACAAAGTCTCGAATGTAGTGCATGTGGATCTCAATGTGCTTTTTTTGCTTCCTATGAATTACATCTCTGCAGAACTTCAGAGTGCTCTGGTTATCACACTAGATGACGATCGACCGATGAAACTGAATTCCCAACTCAATGAGAAAATGTTGTAGCCAAATAGGTTGAATGGTTATGTTAACTACCCATATGTACTCTGCCTCGGCTAAATATAGTGAAATAGCATCCTCCTTCTTTCTTGACCAACAAATAGGCCCAGAACTAAGACTAAGTGACTAACTAGATGTGGATTTGTGATCAATGTTATCACCAGCCCAATAACAATAAATGAAACTGATGAGGTCCAATGTAGAGTCTGTTGAATAGTGAATCCCAAAGGTGATGGTGCCATGTACATATCAAAATATATGCTTTGCAGCCTTCCAATGTAGCTCATGCGGCTCCTGCATGAACTTGGAGACTTATCCAACTGCATAGGAGAGGTTTGGTATGGAGTGTGTGAGATACAACAAGATATCCACTAGTTGTATGTACAATATGTTGTCAACCAGTGGAGTGTCCCCGCCATCCTCAATTCTGAATCCTGATAGGAAAGGAGTAAGGGCAGACTTGCAGTCTGTCATGTGAAATATCTCAAGGATATCTCGTGTAAACAAGGCCTAAGACGTTTTGATTCCTGATGCATCCTGACTGATCATGAGTCCAAGAAATAAATGTAGTGGACCCATGTCCATCATTAAGAACCTATCATGTAGAATCCTCTTGACTGCAGGAATCACTGAAGTCGAGCAACCAATGATCATCAAATCATCAACATACAAAAATAGGAGTAGAAGTAATTCAACCGTCTTGAGCATGTAAACATTAGAGTTTGAATTACAATGTAAAAATTTCTATGATCATAGGTAGGAGTCCATATTGGCATACCATGCCCTCAGAGCCTGCTTGAGGCCATAAAGATACTTCTTCAGTCGACACACCAAATATGAATCCTACATAAATCCTTGGGGTTTCTCCATATAGATCTCCTCAGAGAGATCGCCATGGAGAAATGCATTCCTCATGTCCATTTTATGGACTTACCATCCCTTGGTTGTCACAATGGCAAGTTCCAAACATATGGAATCCATATTTTCTACTGGAGAGAAGGTCTCATCATAGTAAATTGCATGCACCTATTGAAAGCCTTTAGCAACTAGCTTGGATTTGTATCTTCTAACATGTCCATTCGATGCACTCTTGGTCCTTGTTATCGCACACTTTGTAGGAAGGGTTTAGGTTAGCTTGAGTCAAGGCTTCAACCTGGTGTAACAGGAGCTTCCCCACCCACTGTCACCTCGATGGGGAGCTCTTTCTATTTAGGATGGCTAGTCCAAGGGAGACGTCCCTAGTAATCTGGGTTTCTGAAAGGGATAAAGGGATAATGGATCAAAATAAGGAGTCCCTTTTCATAGATTACTACCAAGAAGGAGATAGTCAAAGAAGATATTCCACTGATAAGGGCACCTGCTTGCGAGACAAGACAAATAAATCTAAAATGTGTTGTAGTGGTTAGTACTTCAAACATTAATGACTATCTTCAACATATATATGAGCAATGATAATTGTAATTATTGACGAAGTCAATGATTATAGACAAGGATAAAAGATTAAAACACTTATTCAATAAATACAAAGTGATAAAGGCATTCAATGTTTAATATCAATCTTTATTATATCACAATGCAATAAATGTCATAAATATGCTCATACATATATATTGTTGCTGCGTCACAATGCAGAATTAGGGTGACGTCAGCTTTATTAGTAGGTCAATTTTGAAGGTAATGAGGAGAATGTTTTGTCAAATAAGCCTATAAATGTGATCACCAACTCAAACCTATCAAACAAGGTGATAAAGGTCACAATGTTTCAAGCCAAATAAGAGATCAAACAAGTGTGACGTCACCTATATTATTTTTGTTTTAGGGTTAGGGTTAGCTAGCCAAGAGGTAGATGTTTTGACTAAATCAACCAATAAAAGTACTCAAATCCTCTATGGCTACAAAGAGATGACTAAGCCGCAATTTTTTAGTCCAAGCAAAGATTCAATTAGGGCAAGACATCATCATCAAGCTAGGGTTAGTCTAGACGCTAGGTTAGTTTAGGGTTTCAAATTAAAAAGGAGTTTGAAAAAGCACAAAACCTCAACGTTATACTTCTAGACTAGTGCCTTGGGTTAATGGAGTCAAATGGAGAGAAGCTAATGGCTTGGAGAAATTCAAACCTAAAGACAAGAGGATTAGGTCTAATGGTGCTGCTATGGCAGGGCCACTAGATCAAAACCCTAAGAAGAGAAGACTTAATTAGGTGTAGATAAGGCTAGGCCTAAGGCTCCTTATTTTTTCCTTAAGACTCTTTTGGCAAACCGGCTAGCTTATAAACACAAATCTATGGATGAAAAGTGTTGTTCAAAGACAAGGCTTTTCAAAACCCTAGAAGAAAACCCTAGGTGTAAAATAAATTAGGCCTAGGACGCCTCCTTTCTTCAATTTATGTTTAAAACTAACTCAAGAAAAGAGCATGGCTAGTGTAGCTATGGCTAGGCTAAACCTTCTCTAATCAAATGGATAATAAGACTTTACCATGGGGACATGAAGCCACAACCTACTTGTGTGTTGGCTCCCTAGGGTTTTAATGATTAAGCAAATAATAGCAATGTAACTATGCATGCAAGATATTTAATCAACAACCATTCATTCAAGAAGTTTTTATGAGAAAAACACTTACAAATTCATGAAGAAGCATAATCAAACCCTAGTTGTAAACCTTCCAATGATAAATAGCACCATATGCCAAAATATAATCCTCCAAGATGTTTCACCTCACTCCAAAAAGACAAGAATAACCAAGACAAGAGCTAAAGAAGTCACTCTCACAAGAGAGCAAGTTGTGTTATAATGAGGGTAAAACGTGCTCAATTTATGTCATTCTCATGACCTTTAATTAACAAAATAGGTCATTAAAACAACCGACAAGGATGACTTTACATTATTCAATTATTTGTCACTTTAAATGCCAAAACTGTCAAAGTAAAGCTAAAAATGGAGACGTCAAGCCCCTAGAAGGGAGACGTTGGCCCTTTCTGGGCATGATCAACATCCAAGGAGCAAAACGTTGGCCCCTCTGGGGCTCCGTCAACCTGTCACACGTGCCAAACAAGCCTAGCACGCCGCCACATGCTCCAAAAATCATCCAGCCTGCCCTAGGTGGCGTCCTGATCACCAAGACCATCGTCCCATCTGCAAGGGGCTGATGCCCATGGGTCAAAACTCTGCCAAAAACGTCCTGATGAGGGCGTCCTTCTTCTTCTTTGTGCAAGGACTCTTCACAACTCTGTCCTGCCTCTGCCATCCCAACAACCATATGATGGTCTCTTCAGCCCCATGGAGGTCCGAGCTAATCATATCCCCATGTGCACCGATCCTTTGGTACTTGTCCGCCGGGCATGGTCCTGCACATCAAAGACTACACCCTCCATGGGCTCATCAGTTTTAGACATCATAGCAATGTAAATCATATCTCATCATTAAATTTATCAAACATATGCATGAAATCCCTAACAAATCATCTAAGATCTCAAAGACATTACACAGATCTACTATACAAAGATAAGGAAACCAACAAGACCACCTATTGGGATAATACCCACAGGAAATGGAAAGTTTCCTCAAAGGATCATTCAAGCCATGTGTAATGCGGTGATATGGTTTTAGGGACGTCCAGTCATAGTCAGACCAAGGGCTGGTGTTTTCTATGGGTGCCTTTGTAGGAGGCGAGTTGTACCCGTCATGGATGCATTTTTTCCAAGCCCTTTATTTCCTTATCTTTCTTTATTTTCCTTTTTACTACAATCTCTGACGAAGAGGACACTTCCTTGGCTTGGTGGCCAGAGCTGACAGTGTTACCCACTAGTATCTTCTCAAAAATGAGAAGGTTGGCTCGTGATGAGACCCCCTTTCCTTTGGCCATGCAACCAAAGGTCACTGCCCTAGTTTTGTGACCAGATAGTGGCAATGTCATACTGCTAAATACCTATGAACATAATGGGTCGGCTCGTGATGAGACCTCCCATCCTCTTGGTTAGGTCTTGCATTTATTTATTTAATTTTTTCTTAGGGTGCCTTAGTTTCTTATCGAGAGGCTTTTTATTGCCTTCTCGGGGATCCCCTGGGTGAAGCATCTCTAGGTTTTCTTTTCCTATGGATTTTATCTTTTACCAGCTGCTTTTACCTCCTAGGCCTTTAGCCCCTTCTTCCCACAAGACAAGATGTACCCTGGAAGGTCATCCTAATGGCCAGACTAGGGGAATGGGATGGATGAGCGGG
>ML819490.1:129324-142537 GCA_009831015.1 Picea engelmannii
GGGGATAACAGTCCTGTAGACCCATCTGCACCTGACAAGTTTCCTTCCTAAAGGAAGGGGAACCAAATCCCAAGTCTGGTTCTTGAGGAGGGAGTTGTACTCCTCCTGCATGGAGGATTCCCAAAAGGTATTTCCAGCAACCTCTCCATAAGACTGTGGATCTGAAGACTAGACCAAGAAAATATTCTTGGATGGCATCAGTTCAGTGGAAGTGAGTACAAGAGGAGGCTCCTTGAAATCAGATCAAGTCCTCCTAGTATCATCTGGATCCCCAACAAGATCCCATGCATCCTGAAGAGTAGTCTTGGCCCACTTGGTCCTTTGATCTAGTTCTGCATCTACATATGGATGCACTGACTTTGCATATGATTGTAATAACTATATATTTGGATCATCTGAATCCTCTAAATCAAAACTCTCATATGAAGAAGAGTTGGCATGTGCATTCTCATCATCTCTGACAGGTGGAACAAAAAAAGTGTCTGCATGCGATTGTTGTGGTACATGCAAGACACTTTCCTCGAATTGGACACTACACTCAATGATGAGCTGGTCTGAGGAAACATAAATGAGTATGTATCCCTTCACACCATTAGGGTATCCAACAAAGATACACTGTGTGCTATGTGGATCAAGTGACTTCCTCTTCTTAGAGGGAATTCTGGCCCATGCACATGAACCGAAAATACAGAAGTGGGTCACTTCTGGTTTGAGGTCGCTCCAAGCCTCGTAAAGGGTCTTATCCTTGATAGATCTATGGGGACATATGTTTTGGATGTAGGTTGTATGATTAAGTGCTTCAGCCCATAATCTTTGTGGAAGTGACTTTGCATGTAGCATGCAATATGCCATCTCTTTTAGAGATCTATTTTTCCACTCAACAACTTCGTTTTGTTGTGAAGTATAAGGAACTGTGTGTTGAAGCTAAATCCCTGCCTCGTGAAAACTATTTTGTATCTCATGGTTAACATACTCTCCTACTTTATATGTTTGGAGGACTTTGATTTTCTTTCCTGACTATGTCTCAACAAGAGATTTGAAATATTTGAGGTGTTGAAAGACCTCTGATTTTTTCCTCAGAAATAAAATCCATGTGAAGTATGATAAATCATAAAAAAAAAATGAGTGCGTACCTTTATTTATTGATTTGTGGATGTGGAAAAGGGCTCATGAGGTCACTATGGATGAGATCTAAAGGAGAGGAAGCCTTTTGATTCTTTCCTTTGTCGAATTTCTCTTGAGGGTGTTTTCCAAGAACACATCCCTCACAAATTACTTTGGAGAAGTGGATGTCAGGTAGACCATCAACCATTCCATGCATGCTAATTTGTTGCATATATCTGAAATTTAAATGCTCGAACCTTTCATGCCATATCCTACTACTTTCATCAACATGGGTAAGTAGTAATGCAGAATCTGGTTCAATAAATTTTAAAAAATGTGTAGAGTCTATATTGATTATTTATTTTTGGGTATGAGTTATATTCTTTTCACGATTATAAGTGTCACATTTTTTCCTCGATTTCCATGTCCATTGTTGGGCAGTTTTTTGGCACATGGTTTTTGCTGATGGTTTTCTATTTCCGGTTAAGGAATTAGGTTTGTTGACTAATCCATGTCATTGGGTTAGGGTTTTGGATGTCGATGGCTCTTATATGTATGTTGTATTGTAAACAATGCAACATGATGAATGAATATAGAATATGTTGGTTTTCCCGATTTGGGTTTCCAGGGGAAAAATATATGTGTAATGTGTGTATTTTCCATTGTATATTTTCTATTCTTTTACTAAAAATATGTTTACAGTAAATATTGTATAAGGTTAAAATCTACATTTGGTATTAGAGATTTGTTGGCTTCAGGGGGACACCTTTGTGGTCAAGGGTTTGGCTCGAGACTGTGATAAGCCTTGTTACAGTGGGAGATATGTGGTATTGATTTTTCAGGTGAAAAGAAATGGCAAGCAATTCGAAAATGGAGATCAAGAAGTTTAATGGGAAAAGTTTTGATTTGTGGAAGCTCAAGATGGAATATCTATTGGTGGACAGAGATCAATGGATCACAGTGGATCTAGGTACTGTACCTAAAGGAACTTCAGCAAATGACTGGAAAAATTTGGATTGGAAGGTGAAGAGCACAATCTGACTATGTCTCTCAGATTCAGTATTACTGAATGTGTTGAAGGAAGCTATGGCCAAGGATTTATGAGATAAGTTGGGGAAGTTGTATCAGTATAAGTCCCTAGTAAATAAACTATTCTTGAGAAATAAGTTGTATAATCTGAGGATGAGATATGGAAACTCGGTGGCAGATATTTTGAACACCTTCAATATTATGGTAAGTCAGTTAGTATCTGTTGAGATTAAAATTTCAGATGAAGATAAGTGTATCATTTTACTATGATCTTTACCATACTCGTGGGATAGTCTAGTTGTGGCCATATGTAGTAATACAACTGCCTTGAAGTTTGATGAAGTGGTTGCATCCTTGTTGTCGGAGGGGATGAGATAGAAGAACATGGAAGGACAGAGCATAGATGCATTATTTGCAAGAGGACGCTCCCAAGAAATAAATAGATCTAAGTTATCAAGTGGGAGATCTAAGTCTAAGGGTAGATCTAAATGTCCTGGAAATTTTGTAAAGGTATGTTGGATATGTGGAAAAGAAGGGCACTACAAGAAGCAGTGTAGATCCAAAGTTGAGAAAAAAAAGGAATCTGAAGAATCTCCTTCTATAGAAGAAAATACCTCCAAGGAAAAAGGAAGGAATGTGTACCTGGCTTCTTCAAGCACACATGAAGATCATGAGGCATGGTTGGTTGACTTAGGTGCATCCTTTCATATGAATCCCCACATGGAGTGGTTATGTGAGTATGAAAGGTATGATTGAGGTAATGTTTTCCTAGGTGATGATTCGACAACCATAATCATAGGAAAGGAAAATTCAAGTTGAGGCTCATAGATAGGAGGATTATAACACTTCCTGGTGTTCTGCACATACCAGGTTTGGACATAAATTTGATTTATGTAAGAAAAATGGACGATGTAGGGTTAAAAAAAATATTTTAAAAGGAAACCTGCAGGATGGTTCGAGGAGCAATGGTGTTGTTGAAGGGAGTTTGGTTTGGAACCCTGTATAATTTGCAAGGAAGCACTATTAGTGATGTGTGTAATAGTTCCATTGTTACTAATATTGGAGTTGAAGAAGAAATAACTCCTACAGTCTCTGGAGAAAAGGTCATGTTGCGGAATCAAAGACTAGGGCATATTGGAGAGAAGGGTCTTCGACTACTACATGGTGAAGGTACGGTTGAAGGTATGTCTAACTGCTCTCTGGATTTTTATTTCTATGAAAATTGTGTATATGGGAAGCATAATCGGGTAATATTCCCCTCTGGTGCAATGAGGGTATAAGGAATTTTACAGCTAGTTCACAGTGATGTTTTTGGATCTGGCTCGGTCCCATCATTGGGAAAATCTGTGTATTATGTCCCATTTATAGATGAATTCTCGAGGAATACTTGGATATATTTCATTAGGAATAAATCTAAAGTCTTTGACATGTTTAAAGAGTTTAAGGCTCTTGTTGAGAATCAAAACAAAGAAAATAATTAAGGTGTCGAGGACAGATAATGGTGGAGAGTTCTATGAGAATGATTTTGAAGAATTCTGTAAGAAGTGTGGTACATAAAAGCATAATACTACTCCATATAAACCTTAGCAGAATGGAGTTGCAAAAAGGATGAACAGGATGTTGATGGAAAAAGAAAGGTGCATGCTCAATGGTGTCAGGTTAGGGAAATAATTCTAGGCAAAGGAAATGGGTATTGCTTGTTACCTGGTCAACAGGTCACCCTCATCAACGTTGGACGAAAAGACTCCACAAGAGGTATGGACTGGTAAGAAACCTTCTCTCACACATATGAAGGTATTTGTCTATAAGGCTTATGTTCATGTTCCAAAGGAAAACATGAGTAAGCTAGATAAAAAGGTTTAAAAGTGTATCTTTATTGGGTATAAATATGGTCTCAAAGGTTATAAGATTTGGAACCCAGAAAATAGTAAGGTTGTGTATAGTCGAGATGTGGTATTTAGATAAATGAAGGATGTTGTTAAACAGGGAGTCCTACCAAGTAAGGAAGAAAAAGATAAAATAGAGTTTGATTTAAAGGATGATGAATCAAACTCTGCAAAAGAACAAGAATCAAAAGAAGAAGATCCTTATACTACAGTATTGAGGAGATAGGTTCGAGAAATAAGGCTACCAGAAAGATATACTCCATCTAATTTCCATTCAATTTGTTCTTTGTCTGTTACTGATGATGATCCTAGAACTGTCAGGGAGGTAGTGGATTCAGAGGATGGAAATCTCTCGAAAAAGGCCATGGATGAAGAAATGGTAGCCTTGGATAATAATGAGGCTTGGGATCTAGTGGAGTTGTCGACTAGAAGAAATCCCATTGACAAAAAATGGGTATTTAAAAAGAAGCTAAATGCAGAAGGAAAAGTGGAGAAACACAAAGCTCAGTTAGTAGCAAAGGTTTATTCCTAGGTTGAGGGAATTGATTTTGGTGAGATTTTTTCTCCTGTTGCCAAGTTAACTTCTATAATATTTTTGTTATATGTTTTTGCTTCATTTTATTTTGAAGTAGAACAAATGGATGTGAAGAAAACATTCCTACATGGGGATCTGGAACAAGAAATCTAAATGAAGCAGCCATAAGGTTTTGTTGTGAAGGGAAAGAAGGAGTTGGTATGCAATCTGAAAAAGTCCTTGTATGGTTTAAAACAATCACCAAGGATGTGGTATCAAAAAATTGATACTTATATGTTGGGACTTGGATTCACTAGAAGCATAGAGGATCACTGTGTGTATTTTAAATTAATTAGTGATCATTTGATTTATTTGGTCTTGTATGTGGATGAATGATAGGAAACAACAAGGAGATTATCGAGGATGTGAAAACTCAGTTGTCCTCTAAATTTGACATGAAGGATCTCAGTGCTTCAAATTTAATTTTGGTCATGGAAATTAAAAGAGATCGGAAAAGGAGGAAACTCTGGTTAAATCAGAGAAAATATGTCGAGACAATATTGTAGAAGTTTAATATACAGGAATGTAAACGAGTAAAGGTCCCTATTCATGTTGGTGTAAATTTATCCGTGGATCAGTGTCCCAAGAAACAGGAAGAGGAGGAGGACATGTCTCGTGTTCCATATGTGAGTGTAGTTGGCAATTTGATGTATGCAATGGTCTGTACTAGACCATACATTTCACATGCAGTGGGATTTTTGAGAAGGTATATGTCAAAACTAGGAAAGGAGCATTGGACAACAGTAAAAAGAGTTTTCAGGTATTTACGTGGCATTGTTATCTATGGATTATGCTACCAATGAAGACCAAGATTGGACAAAGTGTTGGATATACGTGGATTTCTAGATGTAGACTAGGCTGGAGATCTGGATCATAGGAGATCTACAAACAGGTATGTGTTTAACCTATTTGGAGGAGCCATCAGTTGGATGAGAAAAAGACAAGTTGTATTGACACTTTCAACTACAAAAGTTGAATACATTGTAGCCACTCATGCAAGTAAGGAATCAATATGGTTACAAATATTGTGTTCAGGTGATGGGTTGGTATAGGAAGCTGTAAGGATATATTATGATAGTCAGACTGCAATTTTTCTAGTGAAGAACTTGGCTTATCATTCAAAGACAAAGCATATTGATATTCAATATCACTTTGTGAGAGACATGGTTGAAGAAAGTAAAGTGTTGTTGATGAAAGTGGACACTTTGAATAATGTCGTAGATTCATTAACAAAATCTATGAGCACTGAGAAGTTCTCTTGGTGTAGAGGATCCATGGGCATTGTTTCCCTGGATTGTTGACTATGTAACCCTGTAAACCCCCTACATGCAAAGAAAACAACAAGTGGGAGAATGTTGGGTATGTGTTGTATTATTTACATGATTAGTAGTGTCAGGAAAAAAAAATTCCTCGAGAAACGTGTCATATTTTTGCCTCGATTTTTGTGTCCATTGTTGGGCGGTTTTTCGGCGCATGGTTTTTGTCAATGATTTTCTATTTTCGGTTAAGGAATTAGGGTTGTTGACTAATCCAGGTCATTGGGTTAGGGTTTTGGATGTTGTTGGATCCTATATGTATATTGTATTGTAAACAATGTAACATGATGAATGGATATAGAATATGTTGGTTTTCCCAGTTTGGGTTTCCAGGGGAAAAATATCTGTGGAATGTGTGTATTTTCCATTGTATATTTTCTGTTCTTTTACTGAAAATATGTTTGCAGTAAATATTGTACAAGGTTAAAATCTACATTTACATCACCGGTAGCAACCCTAGAATTGGTTTGCATGTCATAGATATCCACTACATCAGGTGTGAATATGACTCTCTTTCCAGTGCCAAAGTTTGTCAACTGATACATGGAGAGAAGATTGATGAAAAGTTTGGGAACATGTAGCACATTCTCGAAGCTTCCATTTCTGAGTTCAATTCTTCCTTTGTTGACGAAATCGACTGGAGAGTTGTCCCCATCAGAATAGGAGGACCTTTTCATACATCTAATGAAGAATAGACTTCTTTTGTGGCATCCATGTGGTGTGATGCTGTTATAACCCTAAAATGCACCACACAGGCTTACCTGGCATTAGGCCAACTCATGTCTCTTCCTTGCCAAAGCCATGTTGAATAAAACCTTGAAAAACCACTTAAATCAAGCAACACATGCCCTAACCTCTCACTGGGCGCGTTGGACCGCTTGCTGGCCTTTTACTGCACGCGGTGGACCGCGGGCTAGACCACTACAGCCCGCGCTTACCTAACAAAGAAAAAAATCAGGAAAGTTTCCGCCGGGACGAAGAGATTTTTGTCAGTTAACTGGAACTCCCAGCCATGCATGGCTGAGAGTTCGCCAAAAACCCTAGCTCCTTCTAGCCTATAAAAGGAGGGATAGGGGTACTATTCAAAGGAGGAAAAATCATAGCAAAGAAACTCTGCCAAAATTGCCAAGTCCGTTATTGTCCCAACCCTTTAGCCTTTCCTCAAGCTTTAGGAGAAATTCAAGCAAAGCAGTTGGAGGACAAACAAGAGGAGGAGCCCAAGATCAGGATCGAGGAACGATGGTCGGTCTCTAAAATCATTCTAAGTTGATTCATATTGAGATTAATGAAAAAGATACTTTTCCCGTCCCAAATACATGAGTCTTATCTATGTTATTTGATTTGTGTTTAATCTCTAACCCCCTAGTAGATCAATAGCATGCATGCGTAGTTTTGTCTTGATTGCAGGAAGGATTTTTGGAAGGAGCAGCAGCAGCAAGGGGATAAAAGCTCAATGGAAGATCTACTTCAACCGTCGACAAAAAGGTTAGTTGATTCTTCCCATGTTTGCATGAGAAAAGGGGTTTTAGATTGGGGTAGAAGGTTAAAAGTTATTTCTGAAGGGTCATGATCTGCGTACAAGTTTAAAGCCCTATCTTGTTAGTCCGTAGGGTAGAATACCCCACAACAGAATTAGCGACTCCACTGGGGATATTTTACTCTTAGGGTTTCTGGATTTGGTTAAAAATCTTTTGGGTAGTTCAAAGAAGTAGAGTTCCAGTGTCTTTGCTTATTTGTTTTCTGTTAGTCAAAGCTAGCAGGGAACCTAGTTATCAATACCAGTTTTCCTTGACTGACGCTTGATAGTTAGTCTCGGGACACACAGAGGTACACGTGGCCTGCAGAAGACCTGCACGCGTGTGACCCGCGCCCTAACTTTCTACAGCACGCGTTTGCCCGCGTGCTGCAGTAGTTTCAGTAGCGTGTAGTTTTCAGGAAGCTCAAGAGGCGGTCTCCTCTTCCCTCTCAGAAGTTTATCTTCTCAGGGGGATTTTTGGATACTGTCTGGGTCTTGATTGGTTTATTGTCTTGTGTTTCAGTCTGCTTTGTAGTGTTGTTGTCCTTTGCATTTGTTTTCGTTTTTGCAAATTTTCCTTTTCTCTCGAAGTGGATGCATCCAAGCCTTTAGGAGACCCTGGTTGTCAATACCAAAGGCCTCTTTCAGGTTTGGGCTGCCTGTGTTTGATTTTTTCTCAGATTTTATACATACCTGCAGGTTGCTTCAGTTCTGAGCGCGGGTACCCGCGTGCTGTTATAGCTCAGCACGTGGTTAAACGCGTGCTGTCTCGGTGACAGTCACGGGCCTATCTGGTTTCATTTCAGCCTGGGTGGGGCAGTCATCCCCTCTTGTGGTGAGAAGTGATCCTTTTAGGGTTTGGAGTCTGGGGCTGCACAGTCAGCAGGTTAGGGCATCTTATCCTTAGCCTGTGTTTGTTAGTTGATGTTTTGATAGAAAAGACAAAAGAGAAAAAATATTTGTTTCATGGTTTTTAGGCAAGTGTTAGAATTGGTGCTGTTGTGATTGCTTTGTTGCATTTTTGTGCTCTGATTCTGTTTTCGATCTTCCCTTTAAGCCGGAGTTTTCTTTTTATTCTCTTGGTTTTGTTCTTGTCATCATTTTTCCTTGTTGTGTTATTTTACAACGAAATAAAAAAACAATTTCTTGTTTCATTTTCTTCTTGGTTTGAAGATTGTGTTGTTGCATCAATAGCTAGGAAATAAGTCTTTTTGCATAAGTTCTTGTAGTGCATTTAGGGTATAAGTAGCTCGCAGATCTGAGCGAAAATTCTCCTTATTTACTGCATGAAATCTTAGTAAATTTGAAAAAGAAAAGAAGTCTTTCATTGAAAAGTTGTTGGTTTTACATTTTAGTAAAAGTTTTTGTTTCCACGCATTTTGTTCATTTTGCTTTGAGTCTTTTTACACACCATCAGTTTCACTTTCTCACCTTGTGACTTTAAAAAATCCCATTAAAAGCAACGCTAAATAAAATCAAGTAGACTGTTCTGTTTGTAGGGTGCATACACTAGCTCAGGATAGGGCCTTGGAATAGGTTGGAGAGTAAATTATCCAAGGCCACCCAAACCAAACATTGGAGTCTGTCAATAAGGAGTGTAGAAGTCCAGTTACGGAAAGTTATTCAGGACCCCCCTCTAACACAGGGGCTAATCACGAGGTCACGTAAGGAAAGGTAGTGGAGATAACCCCTCCAAAGCTGGACCGAGCATTGTGGAGAACACATATAGAGGATCTGTTAAGGGATTTCATCGTTTTCATTTGCCACGGAGCTTCGTGGGTCTCGAATTCATTCGAGGTCCTCAGTCATCTTCCGGACCATTTGCTCTCAATACCCTTGACAGGTTTCGGGCTTGATACCCTGCTCATTGTGGTCTACCCGACTGCCGACTGTACCCGCCTGATGATTGTTCACGTCCTGGAAAACTAGTTGCCTATATTTTCTAGGGACATACACAGGTGACCGCGGGGGTATACCGCAGTACCTAGGATGGACATCGGACCAACGCTTTGCAGAGTATACCCGGAGGGTGCTTCTGTATTCGAGTTGCACTTGCACCGGTAAGTTGCTCTAGTGTTGGTTGTTGTAACTGTTCTTCCTACTAGTTTAGTGCTTGCTTGATTTATCTTCTAGGGGCTTTCTTTTAGTGAGTGTTACTGTTTGTTTGTGTAGAATACCTTAGCGTGTTGTGAATCTTCTCACAGTGTGGAGGATTCGGAGCTCCGCCGGTCATGAAGGCTTCTGGGCCTGCCATCGATTATACTGGAGCCACCCCTGCCACCATTGAGGCAGAAGCTAGACCATCAAGGGTCTTTCAAAGCAACCGGGGCTTTTGATCCCGAACAACCCCCCAAGGAATTGACCACCAATATTGAAATGGTTGAAACCTCAAACACTGATACTTGGCCGGACATTATTGTGCCAATTCAATTTTATGAACGCCTATCAGTGCCTAACCCAGTGATGGAACCAAACTCTGTTACTTCATCTGGGAATTCGTCCATTCCCATCACTGTTGTTACCATAGGAGAAGCTTCTCCTAACTTTCCTTTGTTGGCAGACTGGGCCACCACGGTCTTGGCCGCAACTACATCGCACAGTGGACCGACCCCATCTATCGTGGCGGCCACACCTCTTTACACACCTAGTGCGACAGGTGCCATTTTCATATGGTATGCCTAGTTCAGGTACTAGTCCTGCACTCACTTCTTCCACTTTCAAGACTTTGGGTCTGGGGGTAGGGAGCTCTAACGCTCCTCTGCAAGGTCAACTTGGGGGCATTCCTTTCTCTTTCAATGCTTTTCCTTACGCTGGAGGTCATATTCCTCCTTCGTCCCCTTCGCTCGGTGGATCGCATCAACAGTCCGCCGGGAAACCTGCACACACAAGTCCTTTTGGAGCTGGGAGTCAAGGACCACCTGCGCAAACTTCGCTGGTAGGTTCGTCTCCGTTTGTTTGGAACGGGGCGGTTGGTAATAACACTTTCGCATCTGCTGCTTTCCCATCAGGGGGCACACCCATTTTTGGACAGTCTACGCCAGCACAGGGTACTATTCCTGTGCTGGGGGCACATATACCAGGACCTTGGAACTCAGGACAAGGATCCGTTCCTTCATCCAGAATGCCGATCTGGGGTAATTCTTTCCACAGTCAATGGAACCCCGGACAGGCCTCTATGCCTCTCCCCATAGGACCGGCATGGGGGAATCCTTCCCAAAGTCCGTCAAATACGATGAACGCCCAACATCCTATGTCCTTCATGGGGAATCAGCAAATGATGTCTCCTCAAATGCAAAACCCTTACGCTGGTCAGGGCCACGGTTTCTACCAAAACCCTGGCCATCAACCAAACTTTTCCTGGCAACCTGGTGCCAGTCAAAATCCAGGACCCTTTTATCCTAGCTATCAACAACAACCTAAACTACCTTTCTTGGCAATGTTACACTTGACGGATTTAACATGGTTGTTGAATGATCTTATCTGTCACGATCCACGTTGGCCTCCTATGCCGATGAAGTTTCCCTCCGACATCCCAAAGTTCGAGGCCAAGCCTAATGAAGATCCAGGTGATCACGTGACTACTTTCCACTTATGGTGTTCATCTAACTCACTGAAAGATGACTCCGTCCAGTTGTGATTGTTTCAACACACTCTGATTGGGAGTGCCGCGAAATGATACATAGAGCTTGATCTTTCATGATATTCCTCTTTTAGAGAACTGGCGATGGCCTTCCTTAACCATTTCCAGTTACCTGTGAGATACGACGCCGACACAGAGTTGCTAGGCAATTTCGAGCAGACGTCAGCAGACCATATCTCGGATCATATTCGATAATGGCGACGTCGAAAGAGTCTTATCAAAGTACCCATCCCACCAGCATTCCTGCTTGAGTGGTTCCTTAAGTCTTTAGTTCCACAGTTATCCAAAGACATCGCGACTTCAGGGGTCTTCTCCGAGGAAGATGCCATCATGAGGGCTCAACAGTTTGAGCTTATTTATTCTCAGTCTGGTCTATTGTACACCATCCTTCCAGATGCACCACGATCGATTCTGGACAAAACCAGACAGAGAGCTGGACCACATGCCGATGGCATCATTGGTTCGGCACAAACCAAGCCTGCTGAGCAATTGACAAAACAATTGCAGCAGTTATCTATACAACACTCAGCGGCCAGCCAGACTACTTCTTTGGCTGCTCCTCCTACTCAAATGTCGGAATTACACTCCGTACAGACGACTAACCCAAAGGCCAACCAGCATCCCGAAGGGAAGAAAAAACAACGCAAGAAGAGTAAGGGGGATAAGAAACCAAATTATAACACTAGCGAGGGCACCACAGAAAGGAAGAATGCAAGGTACCCATGCAACCTATGTGCGGAAGACCACCCGACTCACCTATGCCCTCGACTTGCAGAGGCCCAGAAGTTTGTCACGCAGCAACAACAAGCCGTGTTGACTAATCCCTTTCAGCATGGGCAAAATTTAACTCAAGCCTCTGCAAGTATAGAAGGGGGCAGCCATGAACACTACCCTCCCCCAAACAATCCATCTTCCGCGAACGTATATATGATGAAAAGTGACACTTTTATTGCGACTAGAGCTCACGACTATAGCAAACCAAGCGCCTTTGAGAAAGGCAAAGAAGCAGAGATCCCATCTCTTCCTCTACAGATCGAGAAGACGTTGGGAGAGACAATGACACGTATCCCAAAAGGTGCGTTTAAGCGAGCTTCTCATAATCCAAACGCAAGATCCACCCAGAACTACTCTGTGGTGGAAGATTTATCACAAACCCCTTGTGCTATGTCTGCTTTGGAGGTCCTCCAAAGTTGCCCTGCTCAGAGGAAAGCCTTGTTGACTGCTTTAGGCTCTACTGAGACCTGTAACCCGGGTACCATTATGTTAGATACGACTGACTTGAAACCTTTTTTGCCTTACCACGTCGCGTTTCAGATAGTAGTGGCTCATCCCATGAAAAATTTTACACGGAATATCTTCCGCACGGTGGTAGACGAGGGCGCTTTGACTTGCGTTATGTCGTTAGCATGCTGGAAAGACATTGATCAACCTGATTTGTCTCCGTCACCTACTCTCCTCACTGCGTTCGATGGTCGTTCTTTCCGACCGCATGGCATCATCCCTTCTTTCCATGTGCAGTTAGGAGGGAAGACCGTGTGCATCGAAGTAGAGGTAGTTGATGCCCCCATCGATTACAATCTATTGTTAGGTCGTAGTTGGACTTACGCAATGCAGGCTGTAGTCGCTACAGTTTTCCGAGTCCTATTGTTTCCACATGAAGGTTGGATAGTGACTATTGATCAGTTGTTCTTCTCTCGACCTAACCCAGCCTTGGGGGCATCCACGGTTCCCATGGTAGATAATCCTCAAGCTGGTGTCGTCAATGTAGGAGTGGGTTTGTGCCCATATTTGATGGGTACCTTCGATTACCCACCTCCTCAAGGCGATTTCAAATTTATATCGACTCACCACAAGGCTGATATTTTCCATGTTTTGTCGTTCCACACGAATTACTTCCAGGATCTGTGGACTCTTCCTTCCCCATCAAACACGATGGATGCGACAGGGCATGCGGGCATGTCTACGCCCTTGTCGGCCGATGAAGTAGCGTACTCTTTGGTTCAGCAAACTTCAGCTACTCCTGATCCAATTCCCGCACCAGAGTTGGATCCACTCCTTGAGCCTATCTGGGCTCAGGATTCTCTTGTCAACACCGATTCGTTAGATTTAGTCTTGCCTTCGGACGAAGCCATAATCGAAGCAATGACT
>ML819491.1:0-49032 GCA_009831015.1 Picea engelmannii
GACACTCCCCAGTCCTACATACGGTTGTGTGGGACATGGAGAGTTGTTAGACAAAGACCTCCTGACAAGGGATATTTCATTATATATAGTAGGAGAGGGGAGGTTCACCCGAGACATTCAAATGAGGCTTTGGGCGTGATGGAGAACATCCTCAGCCGTGGGACAGAGTATATTCCAGAGTTGGCTAGAGGTTCGGAGTCTCAGCGGGATGAGGACAAGGAGCAGAGTAGGACATAGGTTTTTGATGAGGACTATGAGGTCATTTGGCAAGATGTATGGTCATAGCAGGCAGTGTCAGAGATATTGAGGACTGTACATGATGTACCTTGTGTTGGACAGCTTGGCCATTTCAGGACTCGTCAGCAAATCAGAGAGAGATTCTCCTGGAACGATCTTGAGGATGATGTCATGAGGCACATGGGGGCATGTTCAGTATGTCGACATCGCGAGTCAGGGCATGATTCCTTAGCCACCCTCGTTTCATGGCAAAGTTGGGAGAGTATGATAGCATCTCTCAACCTTGGTGTACTAGAGCTATATAGTAGGGCTGACATCATAAGGGTATTACCAGTGTATGGGACACCGCGGGCAGCAGTGTGGGTTGGCAGGGAGGCCGAGTTTAGTAATTATGGACAGGACATCATGACTATCAGCATACTTCGGCCAGAGGTTTACAGTGCCATAGGCATTGAGATACATGGTATGGCACCATTAGATTTATGTGATGAAAGGTTTGGTGCTCTTCTAGAGTACATGGGAGTTTCAGGGACGTTCATGATTGGTTCCTTCCATTGTTGGGGAAATTTGAAATCAGATGGAGATGAGTACGCTAGGTGGCAAGATGGGTCTCCTTGGTCGAGGATCAGATACAGGAGAAAGACATATTCTTGGTTAGCAGGGGATCTAGATACTACCGTAGGTGGTAGTTTAGAGACTGGTTTGGATGAGAGATTCCTTGAGGGATGGATATTGTATTTACTTGTTGTATTGGTTTTGGATCTTCAAGAGATTCTTTGCATTGATATCTTACAGGACTATACTTTACAGGGCACTGCAGTTCACATCTTGATTTGGGATGCACGGATTGGAGTGCTTGGTAGTCCATAGATTGATGGAGTTGAGATCCGAGTGGAGCAGTTGCTTGAGGAGTTGACCAAGGATCTATTGCACATGATCATTCTACTCATCAGGATATTTTGGGTGGCATGCGTGGTGAGCACTTGGAGGGACCATGTTTTGAGGGTAGAGTACTACATGTCACATAGTTGGATATGGGACCCTGGGATCATACATAGAATTATTCAGTTATTGCTTGAGGACAAGCAATATTCGAGTAGGGAGGACTGTAATGTCCCCATTTTTGGGCTTACTTATGTTACAGATTGGGATGTCTGTCAAAGTAGTCAGTTGGGGGTGATAGTGAGATCAGGGGGTACTGAGGGGTTTTATTAGGCCCGACTCACCGTATTTATCATATTTCATCATCAAGATCCATTTTGCACAGCTTGTTTTTGGTTTCGTTGCATTCCGACGATTTCCGTAATTTTGAGTTATTATTGAGCATATTTTAATTAAATTCACTAAGGATGTCATTTTGGGCATAATATGTGAAGAAACACCTTAGTGTAACAACTCATCGAAATCGAGAGGAAGAGAACTACATGATAAGATGATGAAAAGTGACTTCCAATGGCCAAAGAAGCCATAAGAACAAATTAATCATTTTTTAGAGGGAAAAAGGTGAATTAATTAATAAAGTGATTTTATGAAGGAATATTAAAAGTAAAGTAAAAGTCACTCGGAGAGAAAAGGTGAACAAGGGTATAAAAAAAAGATAGGGGCTTCTATTCTCTCATTATGTTGATTGATAATTTGATGTCTAACTTCTTAGCTAGAGAGCCCATGTTACTTTTGAGGGTTTTCACTGAATAAACCCTAGAGATCAACAAGGGAATGAAAGATTTTCATGTTCTTGATCTAAGCTTGGCCAAGGAGGTGAAAGATTCCTCCCTCACCATTCTACATCAATTCATAACTACTTCATCCATCAGTTTGTGAAGAAGGATGCATCATATAGGGTTTTAAGCAAAGTGGCGGACCACTCAGCCAAGGGAGATTCGATTTAGTCTTAGGAGGTTGGGTTTGAACCAGATCTCGATTGGGGACTCTTAGCCATCATCAGGGCGAACCTTTTGGCATTTTGGGGGGGTTACAATCTCCATATTTATTTATTTTGATGGCTGGGCAAATTTCATGAAGAAGGGCACATTGGGGTTTTGAGATCCCATGATTTCTGAGCAAATTTTTCATCTACAACCAAGGGATCTTCACATATGAGTTAACCATAATCAGATCTACAAGTTGCAGCCATTCCTAAAGGTTTCACATCAACTTTTATTCTGCATATTTCAGCAAGGCGAATTTCAGCACGAGGGCACATTTCTTGGTATGGTAGAATTGATTTTGGAGCATTATATTAGCCATTTTGGGCAGCCATAAAAGGGATCTTTGAAGAGGAATACTCTTGATATTTCCTTGCATTTTGAGGGCATTACAACCCTATTCTGTAGTTGTTATATTCCTTGGATCAGATCTGGAAATTATTGTGTCTTGGACAACCAAGTGTATATTAAATAAAGCAAGGAATTGAGGTATTATCTTACGGTTTTTAATAGCTATTACCTTCTGGTTTATTTGATTATCATTGCATGTGTTTTCCTTATATATTACATGAATAAATATGGGCCACATGCATTAGAAAATACACTTAAATGAATGCTACAGTCACTGCAGACTAAGTGTTTGACAAAACACCTCAACCAATCGCTGCAAATAAACATAACAGCGAACACAAATTCAGAACAACCACTCATTAGGAAGGGTTTTAGGTGTTGCATGTGATGGGTTTGACATAAACTTCATCCCTTAAACTTGAGTTAATTGGGACAACAAGTGTTGAAGTCATTTCAAGGGAGTTGGGAGCTTATACACCAAGTGTTTGATGGAATTCCTCAACCACAGAGATCTGATTTTTACATCAGATTTGGTTGAGAACATTACAAGGACGAAATTGAAGCCTTCATGTGTGATGAGCATTTTCACGGGGAACAGCAAGACTTCAAAGGAATACAGGATCCTCATTCCAATGCAGAGGAAGGAAATTGTGAGTCGAGATGTGAATTTTGAGAACTTAGCATCTAGGAAGTCTCTTGAGCCACTCACAGTGACAGAGGATGAGAAGCAGGAGGCTCTGAAGTTTGAATGGCGTTAAACAACTTCAAGTTCAGAGAGCCAACCTCAGGTGATGAGGAGTTGTCGTTAGCTCCTCCCAGTTATGTCAGGAGACCTCGATGGCTTACACATGCATTGAGGGATGCTTGGGAGCATGTTGAGGCTCCTAAGAGCACATTCAGGGGGAGCATGTCTCCAAGAAACTTTCCCAACTATTTGGCACTTATGAGTAGCATCAATGATGTTAAACCCTCCATCTTTTAGGAAGCAGCAAATCAACAAGTTTGGCAGGGTGCCATGGTGGAGTACAACTTCATGAAGAATGATGTGTGGGATATAGTGGCGAGATCGGAGGGGTAGTCAGTGGTGAGTTCGAAGTGGTTCTTCAAAATTAAGCATGTTGTAGATGGCAGAATTGACAAGTTCAAGGCGAGGTTTGTGGCGAGAGTAGTCTCCTAAAAAGAAGAGAGGATTACAAGGAGACATTTGCTCCAGTCATCAAAAATGCTTCCATTCGAGCTATTATATCCATTGAATCAGTTATGGGATGGAAGATTCGCCATATGGATGTAAAGATAGCATTCCTCAACGAGATCATTGAGGAGGAAGTATACATAGAGCAACATTAGGGCTTTGAGGTACATGGGAGGGAGTCTCATATCTGGAAGCTTAAGAAAGCCTTATACAAACTCAAGCAAGCACCCAAGGCATGGTATTCCAGGATTGACGGATACTTGCAGAGCATGGGCTTCACCAAGAGTGAGGTGGATCCTAACTTGCACTTCATACTTGTTGGGACTAATCCACTCATCTTGGTGTGTTGTACGTAGATGATTTGTTTCTCACGGGTGCAAAGTAGCTTATAGAAGGGTGCAAAGTAGATTTGGCTATAGAGTTCGAGATGAAGACCATTGGCTTGATGCATTACTTCTTGGGGTTAGAGATATGGCAAAGATCAAGAGAAATCTTCCTTTCTCAAGGGAGGTACACAGTGGAGATCCTGAGGAGATTCGATATGGAGGAATGTATATTGATGGCTACACCTATGATCACCAACCTGAAGAAGGTTGTGAATTCATATTCAAAGTTGGTGAATCCCAGATTGCACAGACAACTAATAGGATCCTTGATGTATTTGGTCAACACCAGGCCATATATATGTTTTGTTGTGAACACCTTAAACCAATTCATGGTGAAGCCGAGGCAGGAGCATTGGGTAGCAACAAGGCATGTACTCAAGTAGCTGAGAGGTATAGTGGAGTATGGTCTGAGGTGATGGAGTGAGGCTGCAAGGATATACAAATTCATATTGGGCAGAGTGTAGCAGATAGGAAGAGCACCTCATGGTGTTGCTTCAACTTGGGATCAGTAGTGATAACATGGTTCAACATGAAGCAGACTTTCGTAGCACTCGGTTCAACAGAGGCAGAGTATATGGCAACGAGTATGTCAAGTTGTAAAGTCATTTGGCTTCGCAAATTGCTTACAAGATTATTTGATCAAGAGTTGGATCCTGCGGTGATATGTTGTGATAATCATAGTTGTATCAAACTCTCTAAGAATCAAATATTTCATGACAGGTCCAAGCTTATTGAGATCAAGTATCACTTCATCTAAAACTGGATTCAGAAGGGACAATCAAGCTCTAGTATATCTCCACAAATGAACAGGTTGCAAACATTCTGACCAATCCTTTGGTTAAAGAGAAGTTTCTATTCTTCAAAGACAAACTTAGAGTGGTGAAGAATGCATTCCTTGCTAAGAGGGAGTGTTGATGATTGTGGCTCAGACAAGTACTTTTGCACAGGTGTGTCGGACGTGTGGAAGTCAATCAAAGGACCTTTCATGAACTTTGGAAATTCACTTTAATTAAGTAATTATTAAAGTGAATGATTTTTTTTAACTATTGAGTTAAGAAAAGTTTAACAAAATGTAATTTAATTACATTAGTTATTTAAACTTAATCTCAACCATTGATCTCAAAATGAGATGAAATCTAATCTCAATCGTCCATCACTTTGGAGATTAGGGTTAGGGATTCAACTCAATGTTATAAAAGGAAGCCAAGGTGAAAGGAGAAAACACATAGCAGCAATACAAGTGTTTGAGAGTCAGTGACTCACAGTGAGAACAATAGGACTTTTTGCTCAGTTTGGAGGAGAAGAGAATAAGAGGGCAGCAAGAGGAAGAATACCTAGCAACCATAAATTATTTTTGGAAGGCCATATAGTAGCAGGAGGGTCGTACAACGATAGATTAGGGACGTATAGCCCATGTAGGCAGTCGTACAGTAGCATAGCAGGGTCGTACAGTCGTGGGTAGGTCGTATAGGCCGCAGGTTGGGTCGTACAGTGGTCGTACATCTGCGAGTAGGCCATGCAATAACAGGGTGAGCCATACAGGGCCGTATTGTTGCTACATGAAGTTCTACGCAGCAAATCAAGCAAAGGGTTTGTCTTCAATGGGGTTTTCCAGCCAGGTTCTTGTTGTAATTTTTTTTTTCTTCAATGGGCAGATTTCCCAATTTGGGAGCCCTTGTAAGCTTGGAATCATTCTTAATGAAAAGCTCATTTTGAAGGGTAGAAAAATTGTTGTGTATGTGTGACCGTGAAATTGGTTTCATTTGTTCCCGCTATTTATTTCCGATTAATTATTCTAGTCAACATATTTTATTCTATGAGCTGCAATTTAATTTTTCAGCAAGGAAATCACAAGGAAATAATTTCTCTAGGTACTGGGATTAGAAAACTAACACTTTGCACATGGATTAATGTTAGTTGGATGGTGTTTGACATAGTCTCTCTTGGATCTAGCCATATTGGATCTAGCCATATGCGCACTCTTTGAGGGTTGTTATGCCTTGGAAAACACACCCATGAGCCACACATGGTACTTTGGAGGAGCTACATGCATCACTAGAGGATATTTTACTTGGTCTTTTATCCATTTGAGGGCGTATCTACCTTGGCAAACTCACACGTGTGGCATGAGATGGTTATTTGCACATTGTTTGAGAGTTAGTTGGTGGGGCAATTTGTCTTGGAGAAGTTCATGGAGAATGTTGGAGCCTTTACACATTCCTATGCCTATTTTAAGTGTGTCCCATCTCTATGGAGCTCACATGCATGGAAATCTGTACATGTGGCAAAACCACTCTTATTTTATTAGTTGTTTGACTTGTCCATTGAGTTAGTTAGATGGATATTAGTTTTTTATGCTTTTCTAGAATAGATCTAGGGTTTTAGACTTGATACTATTATTTTATTGAGTAGGTTGTTGGGCCTAAACTCTATATAATAGAGGCTCCTCCTATTGCAATGGTTGTTGAAAGTTTGTGGAGACACACTAGACTATTGTTTGTCATATTATTGTGGTTTGTTTGGAGCTTGACGCTTGTCTATTTTGGAACAAATGTGCTGAATATGAAAGCTGGAACTTTCATCTCTTCAAAGTGTCAATGGGAGATTAATCTGGTATTGTTTTTCCTTGTTCATGAGAGCTTATGGATGGACAATTGCCTCTTTAAATTTCTGCATCGTTGATGGCTGAAAGTATTGAATTAAAGTAAAGTTTGATTATTAGAATTTGCTAAAAATTCTCTACATTCAGTTATAGACATCCTCCTATTACATATTTGATGAATTTTCTATCATTAGGACTTAGATGTAAATTCTGGAATTTGTAAACAGCAATAAATAGGTGGTTGTAGCATGTTTGTTTTCGCTGTAAACAGCCCTATATTTCAGAGAAATAAGCTCAGATGACCTTGCCTCTTATACCCCATAAGCCCAGTGTTGTTCAGGCACTGATCTTGCCTTCCAACCACTCAAAAACCTTCAAGTTTTATTCTTTAATTTTCTATTTTATAAATCTAGAAATTGAATTGAAATTATTGCAATTCAGATTTCATACAAGTCTAAGAAAATGATCTTGTATGCATCATCTTTGTTATAGACTTGTCCCTTTCACACAGATCTGAAATCTCTTATTAAATTTCCACATATAAAATCAGAACCATTGTATTCCTAACCTTTTGCCAAACTTACTTCTCCAGGGATTCCCCCCTTGAGTTGGAAAAGAGCCAACCTAAAGAGTGGGAGTGGGTTGTTGTGGTGACATTGGATAACCCCTCCAAGTTGCCCTCAGCTCTTCACCTTGTAAGTTAGGACTTTGAACACCTTGGGTGAGGGTTTAAATGATAACAGACTCAAACACTAAGCCTTCTAAGACCTTTGACCTCCAAAACACTTTTGACGTCCAAATGATGAACTCATACAAAGCTTCCTGACTCAAATTTCAGGAAGGTTTATTTACTCAATCCAATGGACCCTTTAGAAAAATGGCTTGAATAATGGGCTTCTTGCAAATCCACCCTTTGACTTCAAACTTTAGGATTACAATGAAACCAGTTGCAAAAGATTTCCAAAGACTTTGCATACTTACAAAATAACAATTGCAAAGTGACTGTTTGTATTATGTTTGTGTCAATTTGTCTTCAAGTGCAAATTACTTTATCCCTTTGTTTGTCATCTTTATATTAGAGTGCTTGATTTTGTATATGAGAGTGTGCTTTATGTTGCTTTATGTGTGTGTGCTTCTTTCCAAAAGAAAGAGCAATAAAATTGCACCAACACTATCACAAGGCACTAAAAAAAACAAGCACACACACATATGTTCCTGAGACCCGCTTATTCAATTTCAGCAGAGTCTAAGACACAATCCAAAAAGGTTCTATTTGCATAAAGTATCTTGGAACCTCCTGGTGGTTTGAAAGAAATGACCTTATAACTTCCGAGACACCTTATACTCCCAAAGCTTCGAAGTGCCAGAAAATCTTATAACTCCAAATCCCCTTATACCTTATTGACAACAATTACAAAGTTATGAGCCCTGTCTGTATGTAAGGATGAAGGATTGCCTCGCATGCTGGTAGGAAGGAAGGATGGGCTCAGCTGTAAGTAAGCAATGCCTCGCATGCTTGTAAGGATGGGATCGGCTGCTCGTGAGCATTCCCTGGGCTGGTAGGAAGCATTAAAAGATCTGACTAGTTCTGTCAAATGATATAGAATTTTACAACTTTGTCAAAAAAATCCAGAAGTCCCTTTTTCAGAGTCGCCTCAGATAGATTTGAACACTAACCTCCCTTTATAATCCATCATTTTGAGAAGCAATAATAAGTAGACACCCCACAAAACTTGTCCTTGCAGCTCCGAAATACAATTTCAAATGTAAGACTCACTCATTATATAGTATGTCTTAAGACTTGATTTTGGCAAGGCCTTATCCTCCAAAATTCTTTACCACCAATACAATTTCAAAGCCTTTACCACCAATACTGTTTCAAATACCAATCTGTTACCACCAATGCAATTTCAAATGGAAACCTTTATCACAAGACTTCTACCATATATTTGTTTTGATTAACCATGGAACCCAATTTTCAATATAACAAGAAAATTTGTTCTTCAATGCCTCAAAGTAGGATGAATGCAAAATGTAACAATTGGAGATCAACTTTATTACGTCGAGCATTGTCACTATGGATCAATATCTCCCACAACAGAATGCACAATCACGGATCAATATCTCCCACAACATAATGCACAATCTCCTCTAATACATTCCATCTTCTGCATATATATATATATATATATATACCTCACTGGTATTGAGTTGTAGATCTTAGTTGTCTTCATTACCTACCAGCTGCAACCGTTCTACTCAAGCCACTATATGAGGCAGAAGATGGAATGCACAAGCACCTCTAGTACATTCCATCTTCTGCCTAATATAGTGGCTTGAGTAAAACATTTGCAACTGGTAGGCAAGACGACTAAGATCTACAACTCAATACCAGTGAAGCATACAAATTATATATATATATATATATATATGTTGGATTTTTGAGAGACTCGCAGTTCTATAAATCTCTCATAATAAAGTGAGAATCCAGATTTTCTTCGTATACTCAACCTAAAAAACTTCTCAAACACTTTGTCCAGTTAGATTTAAGCTCCTTGAAATATTTGAAACCCTCGATTGTAATTTCTTCGCCAAAATTGTAAGAAACAGCATTGTTCTGCAAACTTTTGCATCGATGAGAACCTTCACAACCTCAGTGGAATTTAAAGCGAAAATGAAAACATTTCTTCTACAATTTTCAATCTCTCGTCAAAGCCACTGCAATCTCATTCCATTTTCAGTCAAGCCAAAGCATCATAATTAGTCTGTAAATTGACTCCAAAAAAAGAGTTATTGTTATGGTGAAATGCCACAAACATCAACTCTAATTGAGTAGTAGCAGTCTAGTTGCATTCTTATTGAATCACCTATGATAATGTGCATCTTTAAAAATAAACACAACTCAAATAGATGGCTTCATGGCCAAAGAGTGATTAACACTAGTCTTCCAATGGATCATTTGCATCACTAATTCTATCCAACATTCACAACATTGTCATGAAGATTCTTCTACAAATGATAGATCAAGAGAATATCAGAGCCTTCTTTATGTGTGAACCAAGAAATGTCTCAGCGTCAAGGTCAAATGTTAGCATTACAACACTGTTCACAACAACCTGAGGATTTTCTCAACATTATACATAACAACATTCAAAACTTAAATAGCATAGGGATCACAATTTGTCAGCAAGCTCGATAACATCACGGACATCTATCTTCTTCAAGAGCATGGACATGCATGCGAGAAATGTATATTTCATCAATTCTTGCTTGAACAAAAAAATAAAATACTTGTGGAACAACAAGCTTCATCATAACAGTACACATAATAGAGATCATGTGTAATGTTTGAGACTATAAGCTCCAATCAACAATAATGAGCAATTAGAATTAGAACATCATCATAATAATTAATTTGCAACATATCTTTGCAGAAATTTTTTGTTGTAGATCCTAATGTGCTACTGTCACCCACCCATGAGGAGCCTACCTTTAAGATTCTGTTACCCATCCACAATGGCACCATCAACAACTCTTAACTCTTCATACAGAAGAGAAAAAGGGCCATCACCATCAAAGAGAAACTACCACCGTTGTCCTCACAATAAAAGTGCCCTCTTAATCACAGTCTTTGACCGTAAGCATGTTCTGATACCAATTGAAAGAAAAAGAAAATCAAGAAGTGACAAAAAGGACCCGAAAACTAAACAGCCATATTGACCTAATGAAGTACATTATATAGTACATTAATGATAACCACCTTATAAAGATCAAACCTAACATGTAACGAAGTACATAATACTTAGGATAATGACTATATCCCAATATACACATAACAGTGGTCAAGGACTTAGGATGAGGAGCCAAAAGAAGAACAAAATGAGGCCTAAAAGACATAAAATTGCCCACATGTCTATGTTTAGGCCTTGGTGAACATGTTCACGTGGTTACCCTATCTACTACAAATGACAAGTACCGGTGATTCTAAGTTCTACAAGATGACTGTGGGAAATCACTTGAAGTAGCTATGCCTTGAAATAAAGGTAGAAGAATGATGGATAGAAGAAAGCAGAAGGAAGACAAAATAATAATAATATAGATAATGGAGATGGAATTAGAAAAATAACACAAAATAGAGTATGTAGGATATATATAGAAATAAATTAACAGTACTCCTACGCATGGTTCTTAAGTCCCTGTTCCCTAATTGACTGGGAGATTACCAAAGGAAAGATATTGGATGAATCAATCAATATCCAATAAATAAATAAAGGAAGGCGAAGATAGGTTTGGCCCATTATTTGGAAGTTGTGGTTAATGATCACATAAGTCATTCTAGTTCATGCAAATAGAGGAACTCGAACCCCCGCCATTATGGTCACCAAAACCTACATCTTCCATGTCTACTGATTCCAACAAATCAAGTCCACCCAATTCAGTTTCTTTTCTAACCAAATAAGCAAGAGGGAAACATATCCATCAAAGAATGTTGACTCATGACCATACTCACAAATTGGAAGGCATTCCCCAGTGCTATAATCAAGACTTCAATTTTCCCTATAGATACAAGGAATAAGGCTCTTTCACTACTCCCTCCTGTAGAAATGTCTGCAGCCTTTGACTTTTAATGCAAAACAAAAATTGCACCTCTTAACTAGAGGTTTCCCAGATCTTAACCCTATGAATATTCTGCCTTAGGGCTGCTATGAAATATAATAAAAAAACAACAGTGGAAGTGGACAATATTTCAATCCTTAACAACCACAAATTTCTGGGTAATCCAGGTGAACAGATACTAAAGTGTTCCAATAAGTTTCAGCCCTCCAAGGTAATTTTATCATGCATAAATCAAATCTGAAAACTCTTATTTACAACAGTAAAACAGCCCTTATCTTCTTCAACTACACTGTTAAATCACTCAACATAATTGCCCATAACTTACAAATCGATGAGACATATATAGCTGGAAATTACAAACCATGAGGAGCATTGGTGGCTGAAAATCAAATCTGCAATTTACTCAATTATTGGACAGCTGAAAACTCCATTAACATGCATAAGTTGAAGTTGTTGTACATACTCTTACCACACAATATAGCACCTTAGTGCAAAGCCTTCACAAGGCACCAAGACTAATGGAACTTCAGAAGATGTCACCTAGGCAGCAACTTCCCTCTCTTTAGTGAAGGAGTAAATCCAACACAATAGAGGCTTCCCTAGTAGCCTCCAAGAATCCCTAGGCAAGAGACAATCAAATCTAGGGCCTCGCAGGTAGCTACTTAATCTACCACCAATAGAATGAGATAAACAAGGTAAGGATAAGGTGGTGAGTAAAAGCAATTTCTAGATTTGAAGGGATGAGGATCTAGGTCAATTTAGAAGGTTTAGCAAGTCAAATTTAGGCTCAAGAGAATCACTAAACACTACAAAAGAAGAAAAAGCTAAAGGTTGTTGTAAAATATGGAAAAAAGATATTAAATTACAGCAGGAAAACAAGTTATTAAAGCAGCAATAAAATTAGCCCTTGAATAAATAATCAACCAATGAAACAAAAGGACTAAATAGTGAGTTAAACTAGGGTTTAATTAACTAGCAAAATCTGAAATTTAAAATGCATATAACAGCCCGAAAACCCTAGACGTCCAACCTTAGAGGGCTGTAATAATAAATCAACAATGTAAATTAGGGTTTAAAGATGTTTATTAGGTCCACATGCATAAAAAGTCAAAACCTCCTAGTCTTTTATGGCTGAAAATGAATATTTGCTGTTATATAACCCTAAAACAGTAAAAGGAGTAAAATTCAGAATTTAGTGATTGACCATTGGGAGAGTGACTATTGACTAGTGCCTACTATATTTTTGGGCATATGGGGTCAATTAAGGACTCCTTTGAAGGAATGTGAGTGGATCTAAAGTGATATCTAGGGTTGTTCACTACTAACCCTAGAAGCTCCTCCTAGTATATCACTAGATCTTCAAAGATAATTCAAGTGAAGGTTCTTCACTAGTAACCTTCTGAAAGCTTTAACAAGTAGGGTTTGTTCAAGAAAGATCCAAGGGAATGCACAACCAACACTAGAGAAGCAACATTACACTTACATTCATTCATAAACAAAACCACAAGATAACAAAAGACCACTTACTCAAGAAATCTTTCATCCACCAAAAATCTAGCAATGAATATCCATGAAGTAGCAAAGGCATCCACAAGCATCCACTCCAAAAAGTCACTCTAACTAGCCATCCATAGCATTTTTCATAAGAGAGAAAGTAGTAGTAGACAAATAGTGATGAATCTCCACAAGTAGCAATCATTTGCAAGTGAGAAGTGCTTCTCTTATTTATATGAGAGACCAAGCACCCTTCTCATCCAATAGAAGCCCTAAAAACATAAATAATGCCTATATCTCTCACAAACCCTAGACATAAGGCAAGAAGACAAAATATACATAATACATGAGTGAATACGTCACTAAGACTCCCAACGATGCCTCCAAGATAAAGTAAAGTAGCTCAAACATTAAATCATATCTCATAAATATACTCTCAAACTCACACGTGTGGCACATGTGGCCTCCATAAGCGGATGGCTCACTCAAAGATGAAGTGTAAGGGCTCCAAAAGTGAAACATTACCATGAAGAGGTGCAATGTTTCATCTCCAAGTGGTGTATCATCCCCCAAGAGGTGTGACGTCTCATCAAAAGGTGCCAAATCATTATCAAAAGGTCCAACATCCCCTCAAAAGGTGCAACGTCCCATCAAGAGGTGTCAAATCATCATCAAAGTATAGCATCCCATCATCAAAAGGGGTCACGTCATACTCCATGTGTGCTAGAGTGTCTTGTCAAGGGAGTCATGTCATCAAAGGGCTCAACGTCCTCCCAAAAGTGCAGACCGACCTCTCTCAAGTGGTGGGGACGCCCTCCATGAAGTATGCTAGTAGCCCCTCAATGTCCTCCAAAAGACCAAGGTGGCAATCAAGCACGTGGCTATGTGCAATCCATCAACCGAGGAGGGTCTCATGTAGTCCAATGCACCATGAAAAGTAGAGGCAAGGTACACAATTTAAACACAACATATAAAATGAATCATTTACCCTAGAAACCCAAACGGGAAAACCAGCATTACTTGAGCGTCTTGCTCTTGTGTTGTTTTATTTATCCCAAATAAAAGGTTACATGTCTAACCTTGGTCTACACCTAAGACACAATCGACATCTTACCCTCTTGCTCTACACAAGAACAACCTTGCAGCCAACTCAACTTACATCTACATGACCAGCAACCTTCCACTAACGATAAGCAAGAACATCTAACGTTCTAACCTAATACAATTACAACACACCTTATTTATAGGATTTACAATAGGCAAAACCCTAAAGAAAGGTGCCCAAAAACAGTTACAGATACATGCAAATCATTGGCTACAAATCTCGTGAGTCTCAGGATCCTGTTACAGTCGACTACCAATCGGATTACCCGTCGACCTCCATTCGATCTTCAGTCGGTTGCCACACAACCTATTGTCCACTGACCTCTTCGACTTGTTGTCGATGACTTTGACTTTGACTTTGCTCAATCGATCACTTAGACTTCGACTTTCACTCCCATTCGATCCACCTCGACTAGATTTTCACTACAAAGAATATAACCTAAGTCACCGGATTCGTCCTAACCCCCCACCCCCCGTGTCACGTGTCCATCCAATCCGACACGATTCGCCCAGACACATGTCGGATTCGATGGTTCAACGTGTTTCGAGTACGTGACACGTCCAATTTACATGTTTGACACCACTAAAAAATGTGTCACAAAATTCAGACACGTGTCCCCAGAAAAGCGGCCCGCAGGCCCTCAAAAGCAATTTTTCACTTCTCATTTGTCTCATGTTTCCCACAAGTTGGAGCAACAAGTGAGTTAGGGTGCAGCAAAGGGCTTTGGTGGAGTGTAAGAAGGGATTCCAAGTGCCAAGCAAATGGATTTTTCCACCATTCTTCAAAAAAAATTCTACAACAGCAGTCTAAGAACTTTGCTACAGCAGCCATGGCTCAATCATCAAGGGCATCTGGAAGAGGGAAAAAGAAAGAGAGGGATTTGCCCACTAATGTTGTCCCCCCTCCTTCATTTTCAACAGGGTCAGCTAGTGTTCCATCTGCTAGAAGTGGGGCTACAGCAACAATTTCAAAGGCTGAAAAACATGTTTTTTAGCAAGGCAACAAGCTCAAGAATCAAAGTATCCATTGTGGAAGTATGTCACAAGACATCAAGGGCCCGGGGTCCAAGTTAAAGGGGGGAGGTAATATTCTTTGGACATGTAGTTTTTGCAAGACTCAATTTACAAGCACCTACTTTCGAGTAAAGGGCCATTTGTTGGCCACACCTTGTAGACTTGGACCATGCCAAGGAGTGAGTGCATCCAAACGAAGAGAACTAGAAAGAGAGGCCAATGTTGGAGAGGGGATCGTGGCAGCAACATCTAGGAAAACCAAGAATGAGGATCCTCTTCCATTCTTGAAGAAACCATCTAGCAAACACCCATTTGGGGGTGGGAGTGTAGCAACAAGAAAGAGGCTCGCAATGGGTTCAATGGACAAGATATTTCAGCAAGAGAGGCGAGATGAGTTGGATCTTACCATTGGGTTTTTTTTCTATCTCAACTTCATCTCATTTAATGTTGCACGGTCTCCTTTGTTTATTGAGACGTGTCAAGGTCTAACTCAAGGGGCTCCAGCAGGGTACATGCCTCTTGGTTCAGAGAGGCTTAGAACCACATTGTTGGTTAAGGCAAAGAGGCAAGTGGATAAAATGCTAGAACCTTTTAAAGCAGCTTGGTCCTCATCTGGTGTTAGTATTCTTTCAAATGGATGGACAGATGCAGCACATCATCCACTCATCAACTTCATGGTGTCTTCCTTGAATGGACCAATTTTCTTGAAAGCAGTGGATATTCTTGGAAAATACAAGGATGCACAATATATGGGTGAGTTGTTCATTAAAGTTATTGAAGATGTAGGTGTTGATTCTTGTGTGCAAATTATTACAGATAATGCACCTGTTTGCAAGGTTGTTGTCGTGGTTGAGGAAGCTAAATATCCACAAATATTTTGGACACCTTGCATTGTTCAATCCTTGAATTTAGCACTTAAATCCATTGCTTCGAATGTGACATGGATCGGGAGTCTTATTGAGGATGCATGTCATATCCGCAATTTTGTACAAAACCGTACCAATGCCCTCACAATCTATAAAAAGTACACACAACTATCATTGTTGAAGGTTGCAGATACACAGTTTGCCTCCTCATTCATCATGCTCAAGAGGTTGAGGGAGGTCAAGGCCACTCTTGGGTCCAAGGTTATTTCGGAGTTTTGGTCTTTCTAGAGAAAGACGGATCAAGTTTCTTCAAAAAAGGTCAAGGATACAGTGTTAGATGATGCTTGGTGGGAGAGGGTAGATCTTACCATTAAGATCATGGACCCTATCATCTCTTTGTTACGATTTGCAGACACAGACAAGCCCATCCTAGGAGAGGTTTGTGAGGGGTGGGATTCCATGATTGAGTCCATGAGGATCATTATTTTACAGAATGAGTCCCCTGAGTATGAGACACCAGCAGAGATCTTTTTCACCACCATACAGGATATTCTTATCAACAGGTGGAATAAGAATTGCACACCTTTGCATTGCTTGGCTCACTCAATGAATCCCAAATACTACAGCAGTGAGTGGCTCAATGGTGGGACTTCACACAAATTCCTGCCTCACATGGATCATGAGCTTTCAAAAGGGAGGAAGGAAGCATTTAGACGGCTATATCAAGATAAAGCATCCTTTGATGAGGTAGAGGTAAGATTATAGACTTTTCCACTGCCAGCGGGAGATTTTCTAGCTATGATGTGCTCAGAGACAGGGGGTAAGAAGCCCCATGCTTGGTGGGAAACTCATGGGGCAACATGCCCTCCTCTACAGAAGTTAGCCATGAGGATCCTCTCTCATGTTACTTCATCCTCTTGTTGTGAAAGGAATTGGAGCACATATGAGAATTTGTACAGTTTGAAGAAGAGCAGGCTTGAGCAATCCAAGGCAAAGTCAATGGTGTATGCACACCAACCTCCGTCTTATTTACAGGCAGAGGGAGGAGTGGGTGAAGGGAAAGACAAAGATGTGGGATGTCTTTCCTGATGATATGGGTTTGGATGATAGTGTTGCGTTGGCATTGGCCAACATGGATCTTAATGACCCAGTGCTAGAGTCGATCACTTTTGAGGATGATATTCCTCTTGAGGGGTCATCCTCCACAGCAGCAGATCCAGTTCCACAGATTGGATTGGATGATCATGTAGAGCAGTCGGAGATTGGAGGAGAGAGCAGTGGCGATGACATTGATTTTGATGATGATGACATGGAGCCAGAAGACTACTGACCAGTGACCGGTGACAATCATGTGCTATGGGATTCTTTCATCTACGATTCTAGTATCTAGTTCTACCATATTTTGTATTTTCCACTGGCATTCCCACCTATAGTAGCCTGTAACCTGTAGCAGTGACTCAGGAGTCCATGTCTATGTAACACATTTTGATTTTGATGACTTAACGAAAAAACTGCAGTTTATGGTTTGAATTTCTTGTGTTTCAAATTTCAATGTTTGTCATTATGATTTTAATATTTATCATGATTCAACATTTATGTTAGTAACTAAGTTAGTAGTAGTACTAGTTGTATGATGTATCATTGTATGATTGAATAATGAATTTGTATCATCATCATCATTCATGTAAAATGTTTACAATTTTATTAATTATTTCATTTTTGTATGTGTAATTCATAATTTAATATATAAATAATTATATATATATATATATATATATATAACGTGTCATCCGTGTATTGTTTCTGGGGGTCGTCGTGCCCGAGTTGGATACTCATATTTCTGTGTCCTCCGTGTCTCGTGTCCACGTGTCTCGTGACTTAGAATATAACCCAACAGTTAATGCAAAAGCCATTAGATAGATCTCATCAAGTATCCTCCTCAAACTTCATACTAACTTACAAAGTTATACAATTTGGCAAGTTTAGGTATGGTAGGATCATTATTACCCCCTATTACGTGTGCCAGTACCTAGGGTAAGAAGTATGTCCCAAGGAACCCATCAAGAAGCATGTGCAATGGCATATGGTATGGTTTGGGGTTTACTTCATGGGTGGTGGCATAGTCATGAAAGGTTAAGTGTGATAGTCATCCTCATGAGCGCCTTTGTATGAGGGGGCACTTAGGCAATGAGTTACCCTTTCCTCAACAATGTGTCTTTCCAAACCCCCGTTTGCCTTTTTATTTATTCAATCAATGTTTTTTGGCTTTTGATTTGCAATTGCTCAATCCTTTTGTTAGTTATGCATTCATTGCATAGGACTTGGGGTGATGGCCTCTTAGCGAGGGGGTAGAGCTCATGTTACACTTTCTTTCTTGGTTTTTAGACTTTTTTTGTTTCTCTGCTTTGCATTCTTATTTCTTTGCGTTGCATTTTGAATTATGGATTTTGCTCTTTTTATATCATTACAATGTACCTCAGTGTGTAATGCACCATATCATCTAATGTGAGTGAGTTGAGCATGTCTATGGAGATTTGAGAATGTCATCATCAAAACTGTTGTCTGAAATGTGGATCATGAAGAAAAAGTATCCTTTAGTTACCCCTAGAGATGAGGGAGTAACACATACCATAGCCTTATCACAAAACTAACACAATCCACTAGCTCAACCAAAGAGATCCAACAAGTGTGAATCACTCAAGCTATCCCTCCAAGGCAAGTCGTCTCCTCTTATTCTTCTTCACCAAATACAACCTAGGGTTTCATCTCAAAACTCTTATCTACAAATCTCCAAGGCATGAAACTTTAACCCTAGACTTGAAGATGCTCCAAAAAGATCAAGAAACGCTAGTGACTATAAGAGAGAGAGAGAAAGAGAGGATAACTAGTGCACTCCTTCTAGTCACATCTCTAACACAAGAGTGAATGAGAATGATGAATGATGTGAAATGAGTGGAGGAATCTCTCCTTCCTATATATATATATGGGAGGTAAGGGAGGCCAACAATACAATGTGGGCCAGTGCCCTTACAAGCAACCTACAATAAACACGTGTAGACTCACACAAGTAAAGTGCTCTACTTCAAGGATACATATGTCAAGCTCCAAGGTGATGTTGTACACAATAAGGGCTCCAAGATTATGTAGCTACACAAGGTGTTTCCACACAAACTCCATCATTCCTCCTAAGCCATGTACTTTGTTGGGTCCCCCATACATGAACATTGTCGTTGTGATGTACCAAATAGAAAATTTTAGAGAATAAATCACAGATATCACTCAAATATATTGCAGAAAGAAATAATTTGCATGCACAATGGACAATATGAACCACAATATTATACCTTTATTGATATGGAAGCAACGTTCACTTGCCTCTTCGAGGGGGCAACCTCGAGTAGAGCAGAGCTCAGATTAAAAATGATTTCCAAGACACCTTTTACAGTGTTTCTACATATTTATAAAGTACTTTCTATCCCCTAAGAACATTCTAGAGAAGGAACTTTCTAGTAGGTAGAACCTTCTAGTAAGCCTTCTTACAATAATTGTGTTCACACTAGTACATAGGCCTTATTTACTAATGATGGTCTCCATACATAACATGGTAGTCTATCTACTTAAGGGTTTAGGAAGGTTAGGACCCTAACATGCCCTCCCTGTTAAAGAGCGGCCTTGTCCTCGAGGTTTAAGATGTGGAAAGTGTTGCAGAATAGTTGTTGGTTCCCATGTGCCATCCTTTGGTTGTGTATCCTTCCATTGCATTAAAACTTTTCGTATCACGTGCTAGTGGAGACGATGCTCTCATTTGTCAAGGACAGCCTCTGGCTGCAACCAAATGGAACCTTCTTCGTCCAATTCAAGCATACTAGTTTGAACACAACAATTGGAACCAACCACTTTCTTTAAGCTGGAGAGATGAAAGACTAGATGGATTTTAGAGTGGCTTGGAAGAGCTAATTTGTAAGCCACTAGCCCA
This sequence comes from Picea engelmannii, assembly GCA_009831015.1. Lineage (NCBI taxonomy): Eukaryota > Viridiplantae > Streptophyta > Pinopsida > Pinales > Pinaceae > Picea > Picea engelmannii. Next base: position 19,765 of record ML819491.1, read on the forward strand.
ATACGCTTGACGATCATATAGGGGCCATAAAACTTTCGAGCAAGCTTTTGGTGGTGGTCGTCTTTGTGAAAAGTCTGCTTATAAGGATGTAGATGAAGGAAGACCTAATCCCCTTCTTCAAAATGGCGTTCAAAGCGATGTTGATCAGCATGTTGCTTCATCCAATTCTGAGCCATGACTAGATTATCTTTGAGAGTGCGCAGAATGTCAACCCAAGCTATAAGGGTTTTGTCAACCTCTTGTACCTTGGAGACACCTAGTAGGTAAGATAATACAGATGGGGGCTTTTGGTCATAGACCGTCTCAAATGGGGTCATGCGAGTGGCACCATGATAAGTTGTATTGTACCACCATTCAGCTAAGGGTAACCATTGAACCCATTGAGACTATCATTCTGAAGTGAAGCACCTCAAATATGCTTCCAAACACTTGTTGACAACTTATGTTTGACCATCAATGTGGGGGTGATGAGCAATGCTAAGATTCAATTGGGTGCCCTGTATCGTGAACAATTCTTGCCAAAAATTACTAGTGAAAGTGGGATCACGGGCCATGACAATAGATTATGGCATACCATGTAGTTTGAAGATATTATCCATGAAGAGTTGAGCAATCGTGGAAGCTTTAAAGGGGTGTTGGAGGGCACAAAAATGAGCATATTTGAGAAGTAAATCAACCATAATCATTGATTTATTGCAAGATTTGGGAAACCCCACTATGAAGTCCATAGAAGCGTTTGTCCATACAGTAGGAAAAAAGAGGTAAAGGTTGTAGTGCACCTAGGATCTTCATTGTTTCTCCCTTTTGTCATTGGTAAATATCGCACTCAACCACAAAAGTGCGGATGTCCTTTTTCATGCCTTCCAAAAAGAAGGAACGTTTGATCCGTTCATATGTTTTATGAAAGCTAGAATGACTTTTTGTTGGTGATGCATGGAGTTTAGATAGCACGGTGGCTTTAAAATTAGACTACTTGAGCAAATACAAACACCCTTTATAGCAGAGCTCATCATTGTGCCAAGTATAGCCCGAAGAAGCATTAGAATCATGTTGAAGTTGCTGGATCAGGCTAGCAGTCTTGTGATTGGTGAACTATTCATTGTGAACTTCATTCACCCAATCAGCTACAATGAAGAAGAGTCAAAAGAGGGGCCCTTCCTCTTCATATTTTCAAAAGAGAGCATCAGCTACCACATTCTCCTTGCCCTTCTTGTAAATGATCTCATCATCATAGCCTAACATTTTGGTAAACCATTTTTGTTGTTTCGATGATGAAATCCTTTGCTCCAAAAAGTATTTAACGCTATGATGATCAGTTTTAATCCGGAAACGATGCCCAAGCAAGTAAGGATGCCAGATATTCATAGCGTGCAAAATGGCTGACATTTATTTTTCATAGGTGGACTTGCCCAACTGTTGGTCACAAAGTTGTTTACTAGTAAAGGCCAATGGTCTTCCTTCTTGCATAAGAATTGCACCTATGACTTTTCCCGAGGCATCACATTCCAAAACAAAAGTCTTAGTGAAGTCGGGCAGAGCAAGTACTAGGGTTGTACACATAACGTCTTTCAAATCTTGGAAGGCTTGATCTACAGCTACATTCCAAGTGAAAGCATTTTTCTTAAATAAGGCAATGAGGGGAGCCGCAATTTTGCCATAGCTTTGGACAAACTTTCTATAGTACCATGTTAAACAAAGGAAGCCTCGTAAGCTTTTAAGAGTCATAGGACAAGACCATTCCTTCATTGCTTCAATTTTCTTTGGGTCCACTTGTACACCATCCTTACTAACAATATGGCCCAAATATTCAACTAAGGAGACACGAAAAACACATTTGGACCTCTTGAGAAATAGTTGATGATGAGAAAGGAGTTGTAAGACCCAGTCTACATGGGTAACATGGGCCTGCCAATTTTTGTTGTAAATTAGGATGTCATCAAAAAAGACAAGAACAAAATGACGTAGAAAGGGTTAAAATATACAATTCATGAGACTTTAGAGGGTGGAAGGTGCATTACAAATGCCAAAGGGCATCACCAAGAACTCATAATGACCTTCATGAGTGTGAAAAGCAGTTTTGGGAATATCAGCCTTTCATACGAATTTGGTGATATCTTGAACAAAGATCAAGTCTGATAAAAAATTGGGCACCTTTAAGTTCATCCAAAAGATCATCAATCACTGGAATGGGAAACTTATCCTTGATGATGATTCTGTTGAGAGCACGAAAATCAGGACACATGCACCAAGTGCCTTCTTTTTTGAGTACCATGACAACAGGGGGCTAGTACTAGGGCGGATGGCACCTGCAACTAACAATTCTTGAACAATCTTTTCAATTTCATTTTTCTGAGCAAATGGGTGGCACAATAAGGGCGAACTTTGGGTAGGTGGCTATTAGGTATGAGTGGAATGGAATGATCATGGGCACCACGAAAGGGTGGGAGGCCTTGGGGGTTTCAAAAACTAATTGGTGTTTGGATAAGATGAACTACATGTCTGGATGAATGGGTTAGGAAGGGGTCTCAAAGGCTTGAATAGCATGGAACTAGGCAATAATGCCAGAATGGCCCTTTTCGAGGAGTTTTTCCATACAGTGTGAGCTGACGATCTCAAGAGAACCTATAGTGATTCCTTGGAAAGTGTAACAATGCTCGACATGTTGAAAGCTCATGTATAATTCCTTGAAATCCATGTTGATGGAACCCAATGTGCATAACCATTCAGCATCCAAAACAATGTCACAACCACCCATTTCAATGGAAAACATGTGGGATTTCAAAGAATAATCACCAATTTGAAGGTGCACATTTTCACAACGACCCCCACGTTTCATAGAGCCACCATTAGCAATCATGATCTGAAAGTTGTTCACAACATGGATATAGCAATGTGTCCATTGGGTGACTCGACGGTGAATAAAGTTATGGGTGCTACCGTTGTCAACTAGGATAATGACTTTATGGTGTTTGATGTAGCCAATTAATTTTAGAGTTTGGGAAGATGAAATACCAGTCAAGGCGTGTAGGGAGATTTGGGGTTCCACATATGGTTGAACAGAGGAAGGAATGTCATCATCTAACTGAGGCAGAGGTTCTTGAGGGAGAGCATCACCGTCATCTTCTGAAATGTCTTTGGAAATGGCCATAAAAAGTTTATGCTCCTTACATTTGTGCCCAGGAAAATATTTATCATCACAATTGTAACAAAGGGCTTTAAGTTGACATTCTGCCATTTCAGCCCGAGTTAATTTGTGGATCTTGAGAGGAGAGGGAAGAGAAGAATTGGTGGGACGAGGACGAGGAACAAAGGACAGTTTTTTTATTTGAGTAGTAACCACTTGTTGTGCTTCCCTAGCTCTGTGAGTGGCTTCGAGCCAAGTGGTAGGGTGATCCATTAAGACCTCAGCATGGATTTCTTCCTTCAAACCACTAATTAAACATTCTTGAAAAAAGGTGTCTGACATGCCTTCGATGCAGAAAGCTTGTTGCTCAAAAGCAGAGATGTAGTCTTCAATTGTACCCGACTGTTTAAGCTTGGTTAAGCGGCCCAAATGATGAGTATCTGTTTCAAAACGCTCACAAGGATCTGCGACATTGAATCCAAACAATATAACCTCTATGGGAATTTGTAACAGACATAAATATAAATATAATATAATATATAAATATAAATCAATAATTACTAATGAAGGGACGCCTCATAATGAAGGGTCACATCTCTTCACGAAAGGGCACCCCTATGTGGGTATATATACAACCCTCATTCTCATTGTAATCACTCATACTATACTATCTATCACTACTCATACATTTATTATATATATTGTTATCTACGTGGATTTCTACATTGTATTCCAAATATTTTGGATATTTAATTGGTGAGCCAGATTTGGTTGTCACATTTGGTATCAAAGCAAGTCCGAACCTGGCCCTTGACCACTAGACTTTTAGTCAAATTTCATTGCCTTTGGCAACAAAACTATTGGCCCTTGGCCACACTTAAATTGGAGAGGTCTTTGACCGATTTAAAAAAAAAACGACTTGCATTTAAGAATTTTCATTGAAGAAAAAAATTATTTCGCTGCAATACATAAATATATACATATATATACCAAAATCAAATATATAAAAACAAAAAAAATGGTGCAAAAGAAGAAAGAATCGTTTTGCTGCAAAATTCATAAAGAAATTCCCTGTATAAACTTTCAAATAATCTGTCTGACTTGGCATATAAGGTAACACTAAAGGACGAAGCGAACAAATCTTAGCTCGTTGTAAACAAGGGAATCGAACCAATTTATAGAAATATGTGAGAAAGCCAAAATTGAGCCGCACGACCTAAAATTTGGCATTCATACACTTAATTATTGATCCGTACAGACACCAAAATATTGCAGTCGTACATTAGTTCGTCAATTTTAATTGCATATCATACCCGACCGTATAGTCGTCGTCGAATTGTAGATCCATATTGTTTTGGGTCGTACCATTCATTGTGTTGAAATTTAAATATAGTTCAGATCTGTAATATTTCTTAAAAATACTTCTTGTTGATTTATAATTTATTCATAGTGAATACGCAAAGATACATGAACAAAAATAGAATAGAAGCATGCATGATAACACAAGGATTTGACCCTAGAAAAACCCTCTCAAGCTTGAGGGAAAAAACAAGCAAATGATCTTTCTTATTAGCAAATGAATGAGCTAGGAGCAGATACAAATTTAGCACAGCCACACAGGCTTACAACCATGTAAGTTTGTTGTCTGGATCTAGCTTTAAAGCTAGCTCAAATTCTGGTAGAAGTTTGCAGCCCGAAACCTGGAAGCAAACTATCCTTACTCCAAAGATCCCACGAGCAACAGAGCTTCCTTCTTCACTGTGTCTTCAACGAGTATTCAAAAATGTCACTTTGTCAAGTGTTGAGGAGTTCTATTAATAATAATCATCTCTCCATAACTCGCTATGGAACTCGTCTTCATCACTTGACTTAACTAAGATAACTCATCTTAGTAACTCAACTTACCAACTCGACTTTACACGCAAACTCCTTGACAACTCGACTTTGCTTTGCAACTGAGTTTGCATGACTAGACTTTATGACTTGACTTGACAACTCATCTTTGATACAGGCTCGGCTCTTCTTTCTTCCAACAATCACAAGTCTTTCATGGCAACCATGGTCTCACGTGCCATCATTCTAGCTCATCACATATACATCATTTGCATCTCATGTATAAGAAGGATCAATTGTCTCAGGATGTGACCATCTGGTTCTCCACTCATGGTCAATTGCTTGGCCTAGGAGAACCTTACACACCACTTTTTCCTACACAACGCAATACCTCAACACATGAGGTCACTAAGTCTTGTCACAAATAAGACTAATCAACAATATACTCTTATCTTGGCTTTTGCTTATACAAAGCTCACAAGACTTTTTTCCTTGTCTCAAATAAGGCTCTTCTTCAAGTCTCAAGTCAGCCTACACAAGGCAGTCTTGGAGAATGACTCACTCTACTGCAAACTTTAACACATTGTACCTGTTGTCATTTCATCTGTATTGTACGGCCGCAATTATAATTCGTAATTGTGATTGGTTCATCTTATTCCGTTGGCCTAAGAATTAATCCATACGACGGTTCATTAATTGCGAGTTCCAAGGATTATTTAATAAACAGAAGTCTATATAAAACGAATATACTAAATCGTAAGGTAAGAGACGGAAGGTAAAATATTGATTGTTTTAAATGACATAAAATATTACAAGTGGAATATGGAAAGAAATCAATTATAAAAGGAGTTATAAGAGGTTAAAGTAAAGAAGAGTTTTAAAGAAAAAAGAGGTTATTATATGGTAAAGTCAAAAAGGTTTTTATAAAGGTATTTATAAAGTTAAAAAGGAATAAATTATTATATTCCCAAAGCTCATATAAAAAGGATACTTTTAAAAGCCTAAGTAATAAAAAAAATAATCCAAAGTCCAATTCAAGTTATAAAAAGGACAATTAAGAAATCAACAAAAGAAGATTTTCTTATGAAGGTAGTTACATTTCATGTTGCGGATTATTTACACTAAATGGGAGTATGCAAGGAAAAGAGATTAACATCATTATCATCGAGAGCCATAAGGAACATTACATTAATATCAATTTGGCAAATCAATTATTAATTCAAGAGCCGAATATAATTGAAAAAGGAAGATATTTTTCGCAGGAAATGATATGAAATTAAAGAGTTATAAATGATAACCCGTGATTATGAATATATATCTCAATTCAATGTTACAACTATGCATAAAGAAGAGATTGACATAATTCTTGGGTTACCCTGGTTTAAAAGACTAGGTACCTTTATCTTAAACATGGAGAAAAAGCTTGTAACATTTCCTTATAAGAAGAAGAAGGTGACATTTCAAGACATTACTATGAAGTCGGATTCAATAGTACCTACATCAAAAGACCTGAAAGACATCTCAAAGGTGATCATTCAGGAAAATTGATGGTCAATATCAAAGATACAAAAAGTGTACGATGAAGTTATTGCAAATAAAAACGAAGAAATTTATCACTTAAAAGATCACAGTAAAAAACTACTTAGATTAAGAAGTCAAGGGATACAAAACAATGTGTTCATAAGTTGGAACAAAAGAATCAAGATCTCGGAAAGAAATTATCAGAAAAAGAGGAAGAAAGTTAATGCTTAACGATCCTTAATCAAAGATTGTTAGAAAAAATAAAAAGAACTAAAAGAGAAGGAAGAGAATCGAGACACAAAAAAAAGTTGAACAATCAGAAAATGAAGAGCTTGCACGCTTAAAGAATCATAAACAAAACCTACTTACGCAAATCAAAAAGCTTAAAGATGATAAGTATCTGGAAAGCAAATTAGAGCAACTTATCCGAAAAGAAGCATCGAAGTCTTCAAAAGTAAAAATTCAAGTAGTGGAGAAAGGAATAAATACAAATCCAATCCACATCATAGCTAACGAAAATGCAAAGTCAATTGAAAAAAAGACATATACAAATGTTGGAGTACAAACAATGGAAATTTCAAGTGTACTTACTAACAAAAATGCAACTACCAACAAACCAATGCACGAAGTAGATAAAACACCAAAAGTAAATTCTAAGATCACTACAGGTACAATAAAAGAAAGTCATGCTACAAAGACACCATATCGACATCCCAATCACAAGAGCAAACACCTTAACCAGTCAGTATCAACATCGCTCAGAAGGAAAACAAGTGATCTATCATCTGAAGAATGTTAATGCCAGTACAATAGAGAGCAAATTATTGTGGGAATCATTTAAGTGCAATGTTCCACAAAGAATCAATTTAGGTTGGTTAAATCCTTTTACGGTTCAACAATTATGCTCAACACTCAAAAGTTCGTATTGTCTCGTATCATCAACCATAACAGTCTCAGAAACCAAGAAACGAGCAAAAACATTACAAGCTAAAGCAAAGACGTAATGCCTTCCATAAATATGCTTTGAGGACAAAGCATTTCTTAAGGGAAGGCAATGTAACAGACATAAATATAAATATAATATAAAATATAAATATAAATCAATAATTATCAATTATTAATGAAGAGACACCTCATAATGAAGGGTCACGCCTCTTCACGAAAGAGCACCCCTATTTGGGTATATATACGACCCTCATTCTTATTGTAATCACTCATAATATACTATCTATCATTACCTATGTTACCGAATCCATCGACCCTGGGGGCTGGATCCACAAATCCCCAGATCGGATCTGAATCCGGATCTGGATTCGAATCTGCCTGGATCCGCCCAGGATCTGTTTCATAAATGTTTCTCACGCCAAGGGAAACAGATCCCTCCACTGTAAAACGCATCCCAATAATCACCCACGGATCCTGCAATTTTGGGTTTTCTAAAATATGAAAAATAAACAATTTTGCCCATCGTTTTGTTTTCGGTACATGTGTTTACTCGCAACTCGACTGTAAGACACGGACAGTTTGCCTAATCGGAACAAAAACCTTCAACGTGTTTAGTCGCAGCTCGATTGTAAGTCACAGATGGGTTTGCCTAACCGTAACAAAACCCTTCAACATCGATATCTCTCTCTACGACGACTAGGGAATTACGCAATTCTCAACCCGCAAGTACAGAGGAGGAAGATGGTGAATGTGTTAATGGAGGATGTGTTAAATTAGAGCTATATTGATAACTTTTAATTTAATGGAGGATGTGTTCAATTAATAACTTAGAACTTATTAACTTATAATGTATTAATTTAACTTATAACTTATTAATTTACAATGTATTAATATATATGTAAAGTTATTTAATATACAATGTTTTACAATGTATTAATAATAACTTATATATATGTAAAGTTATATACATTAATAAAACTAGGGCTATATTGATAATGATATATTAAAAGATTATATATATGGTTATTAAAGTGTATATATGTATTAATTAGATCGTAAATACTCATATTTAAGTTAAGTATATTTATATTATAATTATACTCATACCTTAAGTATATTTATATTATAATTTCTAATTGATGTATTAAACTATAAATTAAAATCTATAAATTTATATATATTTAAAAAAAACTATTAAGTTTTATTTTTACAAATTATAAAAAAAATTAATTGGCTAAGAACTCGTCTTCCTCAAAAGGAAGGAAACAAGTTAATGGCCCAACACCTAGAGGCATCTTGCAGGATTGGATGTCTACCCCCTACCCTCTTACATACCACTAGCGAGTTATTTCAGGTGGCCAGGTTTTGTCTACACATAATGATGCAGCTACATGTCAAGATCTTCAAAATCCAGATTGTATCAACAGAGGTTAGGCCAGTGGCCATGAGTATTGTATCATTTTTCCTGCTTCAGAATATATATATATATATATATATATATATATATAACTTGTCGTTTCCCCACCGTATCCGGATCCTTTCTTTTCAAAAATCTGACGGATATTCAGATCCGCATCCGAATCTGTATCTGAATCCTGGTAACTTAGATCATTACTCATACATTTATTATATATATTGCCATCCACATGGATTTCTACATTGTATTCCAAATATTTTGGATATTTATATTGTGAGCCAAATCTGGTTGTCAAAGAATTCTTACACCATTGCCATCGCTCGGGATCTAAATATAAGACACCAACACAAAGTTTCGTTAAGTCATCGATGATGCCATGCAGTGAAAAATAGTGTTCTATTTGAGTGACTCGGCCAGTGGGGTCTAAGCAATCAAATTTATTCACATCCAATTTATGAAGGCACAGATCACAAACAAAGGGGTTAGACTGAAGCCCCTTTGAATGGGATGATTCAACTCCCTCTTAGTGTGAGGGATATTTCTCGGAGTGGGCGACTGTGAATTTAGTAATAAAGATGGACAATCGATCAAGTAGGTCATCCAGGTTGTTGAGCTAGTATTAACTGTAGCAAGTTGGTCATTAACTATAGCAAAGTTTTGATTAGTAGCAGCTTGAGCGTGTGCGAGTTTAGTTTGCAAGTCGTCACATAGGTTTTCCAAGTTGTGGTTGCCATTATATTGGTTGCGAGTTGCCATCAGAATGTGGTGCACAAGAAAAAATGTGATGGGAGGGTGGGGCTAGGTATATGGGTGTGGTGCAATGGGGCTAGTGAGTCGACACAAAAAGACTTACTGGAGAGTTGTATGAACGTGATCAGTGCGACTTTCTGGAGTTGTTGAGATAAGCAATCAGTAATGGGGCGAGTGGGTCCACAAAAAAAGACTTATGGAAGAGAGATACCACTACAACCAGCGCGACACAACGAGTCTATTGAGATAGGTCCCAAATAAGGGTGTCGGTGGGACCTCTTTATATTCCTGTGGAGTTATTATCCCGACTAAAAAATACTAAGCTAACAGAATGCTCAAATTCTTAATATCAAAGATTATGTAAGAATTTCCCGAAATAGAAATAGGAAGCAGGGTTTCCTGTGATTGAATGTTCAAAATTTCAACACAACCCCTTGTTTTTGAATTTTTTTGGATTGACAACAAGGAGTAGGGTTGCAATGGTCCTAAAGACAAGGGAGTGCCATGTGCTATAGCTTTTTGATATACTTGTGGGGTCTAACAATAGTACTCAACCCAAAATCTAAAGACTCTAACTAAGGAGATTCGACTGTACCCTTAGTTGTACTACCCAAGTATGAGAGAGTAATCTTCCCGAGTGTTATTCTCGATGCCACTATAGCAGTCAGGCAATCGAGTGACTAATCTAAGGTTGGTTTCAGGACACCTACAAGACTTTCAATATACCCAAGGCTAAGTGGAAGTGAATTCTATATGCATGTGTTGTCTAATGTGGCACTACTCGAAGGGGTACCAACAGGGGTTATAAGGGTTTCCAACTAGGTGAAACCTCTTGTAGTTCTTGCGTATATGCTTACCCGACTACAGGTTTACCCGCTTAACGACATATCTCTATGTTATTTATAAACGTCGAAACATGTCTCTAGTCTGAAAAAAAAAATGCTCTAAAATTGTGCTAGGAAAGAGCTATAATACCACTTGTGATGTACCAAATAGAAATATTCAAAGCATAAATCACAAATATCACTCAATTATATTGCAAAAATAAATAGAACTGCATTGAACCAAAATATTATACCTTTATTGATATGGAAGCAATGTTCACTTGCCTCTTTGAGGGAGATACCACTTGTGATGTACCAAATAGAAATATCCAGAGCATAAATCACAGATATCACTTAGATATATTGCAGAAAGAAATAGAATTGCATGCACAATGGACAATATGAACCAAAAATATTATACCTTTCTTGATATGGAAGCAATGTTCGAAGGGGCAACCTCCAATAGAGCAAAGCTCAGATTACAAATGATTTTCAAGACACCTTTTACAATGCTTCTACATCTTTATATAGTACTTTCTATCCCCTAAGAACATTCTAGAGAAGGAAGTTTCTAGTAGGTGAAACCTTCTAGTAAACCTTCTTACAATAATTGTGTTCACACTCCTACATAGGTCTTATTTACTAATGATGGCCTCCATACATAACAATACATAATAGTCTATCTACTTAGGGGTTTAGGGAGGTTAGGGGCCTACGGTCGCATCCCAAGTGTCCTCGAGTCAACTCCAAGCCTCCATACAAGAATCCAAGCTACCCCATGTTGTCTAGGGCCTGATACCCTCCTCCAAGAGGCACAATGCTCTCCTCAATAGGGCATTCTACAAGCAAGAAACCATCTCAATGTGGCCATCATGAAGGACATCACCCAAGTTGTAAAGAGAACTGCAACACCCTAAGGAAGAATGACAAGCAAGCCACAAAGGTCAAGCAACCATTGAGTAAGGCATCTCCAATGTGCCAATCCATCACAGACCATCTCCTTTGTGTCAATCCATCTTGAACAATCTAAAGGCTGAACATACACCATGTACCCCAAATCTCATGAAGCACCCCCAAACATATAAGATCGATTTATCGATGAGATCATAAGCTTGAAGCCACAAATAATCAACCTAATTTCCAATTATTGCAAGAATGAAAGCTTGCTTAATACACCAATAAAGATAAAGTTGCGCCAACCTATCCAACATGGCTAACCTCCTTTGGTCTTGAGATTGACAAGATCAATATAAGATATATTGAATAATGCTAAATGATGGCAACATAATACAAAGGTTGAGGTATATATATTATCCTTATACCTCTTTAGCAACGGATAGGTCTTTTTTTCTCTCGAAGGAAAACCTCACAGAAAACCCTCTGAGTACTTCCCATGAACCATGGATGGTAAACAGGGTAAACCGTTGGCCTTGATTATGGGAGCCTAACCCCGAAGGGATCAAGTGAGTCAAAACTCTCACCTCCCCAATTTCAATCAATGGGCATGTCTTTATCAAGACATGTACTGACATTATAAGTTTTTAATTGTCATTGACCTTTAACAATTCTAATTAAGAATATACCATATTACAAACAATAAGTGCAACCAAAGCATATAGGACATTTTGTTACATTTTTATTGAACATTCAATACTAGAGGATGAAATCTATCCAAAATAGTATTGGATGCTTGCAAAGGCTTACAATGAGGCAAAATTTACACTTACTGATAACGCAGAATATATGCATACCTCTGAATACATTTACAAAGAATTATGATCCTCGGGGACCAAATACTTGTAAATTTTGTCAAAATAAACAAATCATGTCAGCCTGCATACAATCATATAAAAGAACAAATTCACCACGGAATGTGAATTAAGGATACAATTACAAGGCAAAAACAACAATCTTAAAGAGGCCAAACAAATCATGACTTACATGATAGATTGCCTTGTAACTTCTAATAAATGAAAAGAGAAAGAGCATTCGGATGCACAGCCTTTACTCAGTGTACAGTCTGTTTCGAACCAAGACAGCTTCGGTTGCCTTATCCGGATGACCAATTCCAGCCTCTAAGAAGGAATTGACTTTCACAACTCTGGTAAGACAGGTGGAAATTCTTCTTGTTGGTGTCTTCTCCAACACATGTGACAGGCCCACATTGTTGCGTGAACCAACATCCATGCTCCTGAAGTAGCCATTGTACAGAAAGCATAACATTTATTAAAAGTAAAGTAAAACAAAACTACAGTCTCTAAAACAAGAATTACCATGTGAACCTAAAAAGGTCGAAGGTACAAAGCAATACATACTTGTGCATATTACTTCTCGAAATGTTGAATGATAGAATTCCCTGTAATTCCAGATAAAATGAATTGTTAATTTTTTTGCAAGAAAGAAATTGAGCTCCACTTTCACTTCCAAGTAAGATGGCACAAGGCAAGTTCCAATACCAGAAAATCAGATCCCTACCTAGAGAAAAGTGAACTGCTTTAGAAAGTGGAAGATAAAGAAATGAAAAGTTCAAGCACCCCGAAGAAGCATGTCCTAGGATATATATAATCAATTGGGGAAAAAAACATAAACTTACGAAGGACAATATCAAAAGTTTGCCTCCTGTCTCTGGATAAAGAAACTTGAACAGAAATAACTATATGATACAAATAAAATGAATACTAGGCTGTTTCTGCTGCTTGACATGACGAAGTGCAACTCATTGTGCCTAAAAGTCCTATCTAGTAGTTCGACATCAGTCCATATTCTTTAGCATATCTGATAGCATGCAAGTATTTTGCAACTATGAACTCACTAAAAGAAGTTGACCAAGTGTAAACCATTATGCATAAAATGTTTTACATAGCAGTTGGACATCAATCCATATTCTTTAGCATATGTGTTACTGTGAAAGTGTTCTGCAACTATGGATTCACCAAAGAAAGTGATGCATAAAAGGAGGCTGATTTCAATATCTTTAACAATTAGAACCCCATTACCATATGATATGATAAGTCTAAATTGGGTGGCAGTTTTGCAAATTGCAAAATTGGCAGGGGGCTGTATGAGAGCCTTGCAATATAGAATTGATTCCAACCAAGGATCCACCTCCTAAAGAGAGGGTCAATGTTTTTTCGTAATAATAAAACCCTGGCTCTTTCATGAAATTGGCTAGTCTTCCAAGAAAATTGGCAAGCCTATTTCTGGAAATCAAAATTATTCAAAAAGTTTTGAGGGAAACAAGTGTTTTGAATCTCGAGTAAGATTGATACACTAATCTGACTTGACCCTGCAATTCCCAGACCTCTGGATTGAATCCAAAGATTATAACCATGTCCACAACACCCAAAGATGCGTCAATTAAGTTTGCGAGATTGTATAGTTCTCTTCCAAAGGAAGCTAGGCACAGTAGTTATTGAGGCGATATGTCATAATAGTTTCAGGAATGCATGACAAATCGCTGGTGGACAAATGGCCAGAAACCCCGGCAGATCCACTAATTTTAGAATTCTAAATATGCTTTATATTTTTAAGAAGGGAACGTACTCATAACAGCAGTTATACAGACTGTGAAGGTATAACATTTTAGAGGTAATTTAATTTTTGCATTAAATCAGGTTAGCACCTCAAATTTTGCTGGTCGATCATGTCACTGCTGCTGCCTTGCCATTCTATCTGTCACATTCACATTAATGATAATACTATCAATTTACCCCCTTGATGTCTTTAAGAGTCTTATCTTCACGGTTAAATGATTGTTTATATTCATCAATGAACCTTTTTTTCCCTCTTTTCTTGGGGACAATATCTACAGAAATAAAGACAACGGATATACAATATATCGTAAATAACATAAGCATGTGATGAGTACCATATATTGCTCAAAATTATTTCTCTAAGCAAAACTGTTACATAGTGCACTCCAGATTTATATTATCACGCCCATTAGTCATTCTCCTAGCAATACTCAAATCATGCGTTGGCTTATTAACCATCTATCCACACCAATTGTATTGTGGAGATATATTTCCCTTGTTGGCAGAAAGTTGCCTAAGACCTTATGTTATAGTCTTGCAAACAGCATTAACTGTTGCAATTTATTTTCTTTCTTTATTATGTTCTTCACTTTAAAGTTTATAACGTTCTTTAATAAGGGGAGTTTTGAACACCCTGACACAAACTTTGGTTTCTTGCATCATTTTGTGGTCACTACTATCCATAGAGGCCAGATCGTCTTAATTTCTGGTACATATATGTAAATATGTTGTATACTCTCATATTTTAAGTTTCTGCTCCTTTTTGTCAGTAATGCATTTGCCATATGCCTTTAGGTGATACTACAAAAAAGCAAACTCGAAGATCTGTGGTCCCACGGGTCAAACGAGTTTGCAGACACTTAAATGTAAATCATCCTCACTTCCCATTCCCCATCTGCTCCTGTTCATGTCTCTGCCACATTTCTTGGTGCTGTTTACAATATAAGATAGCCTTGACTTTTACATAATATTAACAATACAAGCTGGAAGTAAATATACAACATAAGCATTTCTATGGTCTCTCCTCAATCCACTCCAATCTCACAAACATGAGAAAAGTTGAATATTGACCACCCACTTTTATAGACTTATGTGAGCCGACACATGCTTGAGATGGTTTCATGCCATGGGTATGTGTAAGGCCCCATGTTCGAGGGTGTAGATAGGTCGAAGTTAACATGCTACCAGCAACCCGCATGATAGTGCCCTTTGTACTGTGCAGCAGATACAGATTCCTGCCCCTATAACATGCCTGCAGGAAAAATAACTGCTCCAAAACCCCAGGCATGAGCTGAAATTTTTTGAATGTTGCAAAACACTATATGGAAAAACTTAACATAGCCTGCCCATGAACAATAAACAAATTGTAAGTAACCTACTGCAAGATTAGCTCATTATTCCGTCTTTTATCTGAAATAAGGATAACAATTTGTTTCAGTATCCAGTAAAACAGTAAGACAGACTATATATAAATAGTGCACTTAAGAATATTAAGGTATCTACGATGTTTTGTTGTATCAATGTAAAACTGGAGAAGTTATAGACTTATTTGCAGGAAACTTTAATATATTTATAGTTTATATCCTTGTCCCAGGCCCATTATAAAATTGAGAACAATCAGACAGCATAGGTGGTGCATCTCTCCTTGAAGGATATCAGACATGTTCAAACTCCTCACTTCCCCTATACATGCCCAAAAGACAAAGACCCATTTCCTTGGAGTAGTAGATACACCTGTCATGTCATTGGGTTTCACCAAATGTTGTCTATGGAAGTAACATAATCCCCTAGAAATAGAACTAATGACCACAGATTGCACAAAAAAGGAGAGGTATAAATAGAATAAATATGCTTCATTCCAAATCTTGATTAGAAAGTTGCAAGACACCAGTTATTATTATAACGTACTATTTAGCTTTCTGAAGTACATGAGATACAAAGAGATTCCATAATGTTCAGTTTCTTAAATCAGCTCAATTTTCAATTTCTGGAGCAATCAAATACAACATGTTCAGAATAAGCAACACACTAAGATCAGTGTTCGAGTCAATGCCTCCAAAAAACCAAGAAACGTAATGCATTCTCAAACATGACAATGGGAACTACGAATATGGACCTTGGGGTCTGCCTAGAAGAGGTAAAATCAGGATGGCCAACTTCAGATGATATATTCAATTCAAAATCTTAATTAGAAAAAATTGAGGCGTAAATTATTCTAACAACAAACCATTTAGCTTTCAAAAGTAAATGAGATACAGAGAGATTTCAGAATGTTCATTTGAAAATCACAAGGGCAACATAATTATATAAGAAACAAGTTACAACAACTCTTAGTAAACAATAGAATGAATGGAAACTTTTAGCTACAATCCCCAGCGCTGACTTCAAAGTTCCATATGTGGACTAATAAATGTACAAAGCAATGATCAAAGATGCCCTGGATTGCCATTATGCAGTGAATGTCTGTAAGCAGTACAGTAAGGAAACCTTATGCAAATTGTCAAGAAAAGAAGGATGTCCTGGATTGCCATCATGCAGTAAATCTCTGCAATCAGTACGGAAAGTGAAACCTTATGCAAATTGTCTAGAAAAGAAGGTTCCTATTTAGGCAATTCCTTCATCATTGCATGACCGACAAGCAACAAAGTTTGCATTTGTATGTTTAGAGATTTGCTTTGAACTTTTAACTAGCATGAGATAACAAACAGTTAAACGATTTAATGAACCCTGAAAATAAATAATAGTGACAGAATGAGTTACAGCTTTCATAAGACAAAATCAGCAACACAGCCAAATGAATTATAATAGATTTCCTGGAAAAGCGATAATTGTGTGTCAACTTTATAGGAGCCTGAAACAACATAAGCAATTCTCTACAGCCCACCTTAGTAAACAGTGCATAAATAGCAGAAGAGGGCTTCTAGGTTATCATTAATTTTCATCATGTCTGACAGAATATGTTAAACAGCCAGACCCAGAAACAAGCTAGATCAAACAGCAGTGTCAACATTGCCCCACCCAAAATTGTTGCTTTAGGTTGGACATTTCAATAGAAACGGACAGACATTTTAAAGTCTCGGAAAACTTGCAAATCAAATTACTATAAATAAATATTAAAAAGACTGCTACCAAGAGGTTCAGAAACCATATACTATTACACAAATACACGCAGACACATTTGAAGACATGTTATTTGATTTAACAGGAAAATGCATAGCAAACATCAAGCAAAATACACATCAGGAACATCAACTAATACTTGCAAACTACAATATACCTTCATGAAATTTAAAACTGATGCATCCTCTTGTGGGGTTGGACTTTTGACAACTTTGGGGTTCTTGGATGGTGGTTTCAATTCACGGAGTTGCTGAGCTATGTCCTTGAGCAGTGTCAATTCTTCTTTCTCTCTTTTTAAGGAATCAATGGTCTGTTTCATAAACTCTCTGTCGCTCTCCAGTGCCTGCAGCCTCGTGCTAAGCTGTTCAACTTGCCCTTGAAAAGGAGAAGTGTCAAGTATTGACTCCACTAAACCACCAGAAGCAGCATTGCAAAGGCTGTCACCTGTTTTAGATACCTGGATATTATGCAGTGGAGACTGCAATAAGTTTCTTTCAGTCAAATCAGGGTCCTGGGAAGAACTATCTTCTTGATGTGGATCTGGTTTTCCAAGTCGATCCCCATCCGCTATGTCAAAGTTAGAAGCAGTTCCTTTATGAGAATTGTATCTTCTAGTCCTTTCACATTCATGCTGGACTACATGAACATCGTGCACATTAGAATTTAAATCAATTTCATCACTGGCAGCTTTAGCATCTTTGACAATCTTGTTGGAACATAGCACTTCAATATCAGTATTAGATACCTCTGCCATTTGCTTGTTTTTTGCAAAGACACTTGATGATTGAATATCTTCTGCACTTTCTCCTCTAGCTGCTCCCATCAAACCATCACAGATGCCAGTATTATCTGAAGAAAGCCTCCAACGAGACCTCGCTCCTTCCCTTAAACTGGCAGTGTAAGCTACTACTGTTTTCCGAAGCTCCCTGTTTGTTGCTACCCATTCATCATCCACGTGACAATTATGCGCTCTTCTTTTTGACAATTGCTGCAGCCTGTCCTCTAGCTTTTCCATTTGTTCCCAGAGAGTAAGATTGTCATTGCTAAGGGCTGTTTCTTGCATATCCATTGCCATTTCACAGACAGCATCCTGTTCTTTTAATTGACTTGTACTAATATCAGGTTCTAGATCAACATCACAGTTATCATAACCTTGTGTTACTTTACAATCGGAATCCATCCTGTAACTTGCATAACTTTTGCTTCCATTTTTTGAATACCCTTTTGTAGATTCTTTGTTCATTTTTCTGGAAACAGAGTAATCTTCTGCTTGAATCCCATGAGAGTTACCTGAGGTTCTATCTTGTCCACATGTAACTCTCTTAGAGCACACCTCTCCCCACTGGAGTTGTGGCTGACAAGAATCAACTACATTTGCCCCATCAATCCATGCATCATTCAAGCATCTGCGATCATTCATAGAAATATGTCTATTTCCTTTCTTGTCTTGTCTCTGCAACATATCTCTGGATTGCAAATGTTCAGCATTATTTTGAGTCTTCCAACCAAGAGCATCATAGCCATCAAAGCCCTCCAATTTTTCTGTGCAGGAACTTGTCCAGCTATCACAATCTTCCTCTCTGTCATTTGGATAAGACCGTCCAGGCCATCTTATCTTTCCGATCTCGAGGTCATCAAAACCAATACTCAGCAACCTGTGTCTGTAAGCTTGTACTTCACACTCAAGAGCAGCAATTTCCTCGTCTTTCCTATGTATGAGATCTTCAAAATATGTCAAAGATTCCCGATCATGAGCGAGTTTTTCCTCAGCCAATCTTTTGTATTGATTGGCCTCTAGACGCACAGCAGCTTTTTCTTCTTGAAGCCGCAAAATCATTGACAATGTTTCATTTGCTGCAGTAGACGAAGAATTTCTCTCCTCCTCTAGTTCCGTATAAAGGTCCTGTAAAGCCTGATGTTGGCTACGGAGAGCCTCTCTTAATGTAAGAACTTCATTTTCAACCTCTAACATACGAGAATGGCTCCCAGTTTCTCTATCAGCCATGTTTCTAGAAGCTCCTTTCTTCTCCATGAACATTTTAGTTGCGGAAATACCATTGACAACAGAACTGAGTGAAGAACACTGTGCATTGCTGCATAAGGAGTTGAATTCTTCTTTTTCCTCGGTCAGCCTAAAAGGACCATAAGTTCTACTGTGAGTTCGTTCATTTGATGTTCCTAATATGAAACTTGTACGGGCATGTGCAGAATTGCTAAACCCTTCAATAGGTTGAGTTGGGAAGTCATTGCTCAAAGTGTCGTTACATTGTTGATTGAATTGATTGCATTGAATATCTTCCGAGACGACATCCTCTGTAGTACGCCATGTACGCGCTTGTGCTGAAAACAGATTCTCATCACAAGAATGATTACAGTCTAAGTTTAATCCCTCGAACTTCCTCTTAACAGAACGCTGCCATGAATTGTCTGGTTCGGTGCCTGAATTGCAATTATATTTAGTGGGGAGAACTTTGGTTTCATTCCAATGACTGCAGTCTGAAGCCATTTACTTTTAAAACAGGGAGAAGCGAGCATTGGCACCAAAATGATCCATGCCTACAATGCAAATTTGAAACCTTCTTTTTGCAGAAGTTCTCAAGCTGCATTATGTCCTTCACAAACGACAAATCCTAGTTATTCACAGAAAGAATTCGATCTTCCACTCAGAAAATGAAACAAAGAGTATACATTGAGACAAGAGAAAAGCATAAGCCACTGACAAACAATATTTCTTTGAAAAAACAAGACTATCAACAACATTCTCCCACACACACACAAATCCCAGGGACTGCCAAAGAAAATGCAGTTTCCAGTCAACTGCCTCAAAACGATGCCAAACCTTTACAGATATTGCTAATATAAAGTACAAAACAAAACGCTCGAAATGTACATATTAGAACCTTGGTAAAGAATACGCATTGAATACATTACCTCGTCTCATGCTGCAACAATTCTGGGATTCCCTTCCTATAAAATGACGTCCACGATGTTCAAACCCGCGACCTAGCCTGAGCCGGGACTCAGGCATGCGAGCGAAGGACGCCCGCAGAAAACCAGCGAGACTCAGGATTGAAGGGAGTCGATTTTTATAGGCTTTGCGAAAGCCTCTGCCAGGTCACAAAACCACTTACTACGGCTGTGGATGATGCAGATTCATTCAAATCCTCAGTTTAAACAAATCGAAAAGTCATAATGCCCTTATTCTTGGTGCTTTAATTACCTTTACGCGCTTACCGGATAATTTGCACTTGCACCTAACAAAGAAATTTTCCTTTCATTTCCTTTTGGATATGAAAGGCCGGTTTATCAACTACCTTTGCAGGTCAGGATTCGAACAAGTGACGTTGGAAAGGCATTATGAAAGAAATAATTTCGATTTCAAGCTTTAAATTTCAGGTCCACAAGGTAGAGTAGAGTAGAATACCTGGACTGGCCCTGTAGAAAGCGGGGGCGTATTCTCTTTCCCTGTATTCGACGCTGGACGCCCTCTTTGAATCTCTCGCGCTCGCTGTATCTCTCGTCCTTTTCCTCTGATTTTAAAGTTGAAATATTCAACTAGTCTTTTCTTTATCGGTGTCTGTGCAGTTTTGAACAACCGGTTCCACGCTGGGCCAACTTGGATGTCTTTTCCTTTGGTTTTGCTTTCGTTCTTTTATTTTATTTCTCGGTCGGTCGAGCACCTCGCACCTCCCAACAGCCAGCGCGGCTACATCAAGATCTATATATAGCGACGGAAAGTGGCATCTCGCAATATTGGTTAGAGCTTCTGGATCAAATATCTACTTACGAGTCGTTGGTTCCAACCAACTTGTACAACTAGTTGGTTTCAAATTTTGTTTTTTTACATGCTTTGCGATGTATCACTTTTTACCGTGATTTCCATATGTTAGCACTTCTAATGTGTGTTTCTTATCCATAAGGTGTGCCCATTTGTATTCACATGGAAAGGTAATGCTCCTCTTCAATAGTGTATTAATCGATCTCACGCAATTTATCAAAATGGTTTAAGAATCTCTCGAAGGGGTTTGACGAAATGTATATGAATTCAAATATTAGATGATATTATGGTCCATTATGATAAGGTTAGAAGAATAGGTGTCTTTTTATGGATGTTTCGGTTCTTGCTAAGTCATAAGTTTTTTGCTAAGCGTCAGTCCGATTTGAACCTGGGCCTCGTCCAAGTAATCCCAGCTAGTTACCGATTCCCCTAAATCCAAAACACAAAAGTGGCTCAAGAATCTATTGTCATTGTAAAAAATGATCAATGATTGTAAGCCAAAATGTACCCATAGTCCATCAAAGAATGATTATGTGGCTCATTGCATTGTAACATTGTTCTTGCATGGAATTCTAATTGCCATCTTGTTAAAGTGATCCACAACTACCATCAAGCAATCATTACCCTAACTAGTTGTTAATAAACATTCATGAAAGCCCATTGACACTTATTCCCGTGGTTTACTCGAGACTTTCAATGGAATGTATTTCCCTAGCTTCTAGCTAACCCACTTTGTTGTAGAGGGAACAACTTTGTGCATACTTTGCCACCATTTGTGCCCTTCATAGGTCGAAAAAAAATGTGGATTCACCATTGTATTCTCCACTTTAAAGTGTCGTGATAGTTTCAAATGGTGTGCTTTGCACAACGATTATATTTTGTGATCTCCCTTGGGAAGACAAAACATGTGCAACTTGTATAAGATCTCATCTTTTGGCAAGTAGTCCTAGAACTCTTCTACCTGTACCATTGAGGAGTTTTATTGGACTAAAAAGATTTGTGCAAACTATCAACATTGTGTCTAAGCTTCTTCAAAGTCATTAAATCCAAATTGCTAAAATTATGCAAATATTATCAATCCAACTATTGGTGGTCTAGAAAGGAAACATGTCATTTTATTTTTGGTTCTCTCTTAGTGCTTGGTCACAATGTTGAACTACAACAAAAGTGCCATCCATTTCAAGTGATGAGCATTTTCAATCTTATTATGTGTCTAGAGGGATTGGAGAAGTTTATGGTTGTTGTGCATTAGTGTTCCTTTACTAGGTAAACAATGTTGTAAGTGCTTGATTGATTGTACCAAATCGTATCTCTATTCATAAATCAAATATTTAGAACTATGATGTAAAAGAGTCTCTTGGTGGTATGCAACAGGGCTTTGGTTATACGTTAACTATGTACCCATTCCAAGTTCAAAACATCCACCTCATTATTAAAGGCTTGTTGTGTGTCTAACAATGTGAGAACATAAGTAATGACTACATTGTGCTTGATCTTTTTAAACATTATATGTTGTGTTGCTCCCCAACTACCTAAGTGCACAATGTTAAAAAAGTGTGAGATGATCTTACATAAATAATTTGTCATCCACATAAAATTGTGTAGGTCATGCAAGTTATTCGATAGATACCAATTAACAGCCACTGCAATCTTTGTCAGATCAATGCTCGAGCCTTCTTAATTCACTCAAAATCCAAGATATACTAACTCTTATATTGTCCAAATGTACAATTCTTTAAGTTGCTGGAAAACTTCTCTTTACATAAAGCTATGAGTAGTTGATCGAAATGGTACAATTGCTCCTCGCGAGTTCTATTGAACACCAAATTATCATTCAAATAGGTAATCACAAAGCAATATGAGTAGGATCACAAGATGTCACTCATCATCCCCGTGAAAAGTCATGGGGATATTAATTGGACCAAATGAAATTAGTGAACATTCAAACAATCCATAACATATCTAGAACGTGTCTTTCGAGTTTCTTTATCTCTGATGTGGATTTGGTGGTAACCTTACTTTAGATCAAACTTATAAAAGTACTTTATTCATTGTAATTGATCTAACAAGTTGTATATGCATCATAATAGCTCTCAATTGTTAACAGTGTTACAATTAAGAATTTGACAATGCAAACGATTCTCCATGTGTCATATTTCTCCAAAACCATCATGATAGATGATCCATACATGGATGAATTTGGGTGAATATGCCCTTTGTGTAATAACTCTTAAATCCACCTCATATAATTTCATTCTCCAAAAGAGAGCTCTTTTGTAATGCATCATTCAATAGAGCCACTCCTTGTTGCAACCAAGTACAATGCTCAATTGTGCACTAATGAGGCATATTTTTCATTTTTTGAAAAAGTTTAGCATAGTGTTGGATCATATCATTAAGTGATAGTTCATCTTTACAAAACAATTCATTCATTGTCGAGTATATATCCAACCACTTAAATGAACAAGAGTAGTCCTTAAAGAGTTAGTGTTGTGGTGTTAACTAGATACTATGGAAAGGGTGGCCAAAGGTAGCCTCTCTTCTTCCGTTGATTGTAGAATAAGAAATGTAAAGTTCCATGAGGCTTTCATTAGTGTTTGAGATTCTATCGCAGAAACTAAAGTGAGTGATGTCCGATCCTTTAACTACATTGTCACATAATATTTTCATCTTTCACAATTGGTATTGGTTTTTGCACCTTTGGTAGAAAACATCCCAATCCAATAAGCATGGATTGTCAAAGACCACTCTACACACATTTAATGGGACAATTTAAACTCTATCTAGTTAACATACTCTATGGTGATGGTGAACTTAACTCTACATTTGTGTTGTATGTGCAGGTCTTTGTTCTCTCTAAGCCAAGATAATGAAAAGTATTCAACATGCAACATTTTGGGTGATTTATGCGTCCACTACTAGGAAACAAGCTTTTAGATTAGTTTTTTTGCAGAGGTTTTTAGTGTTAATGTATTGGCCAAAATTATCGTTTAAAAAAAACATCTGCAAAATCCTCTGCAGTTGAAAGTTGAGGTTTTTGTAGAGATTTTATGGAAGTTTAAGGTTGGTGAGCAAAGATTTTGTAGGGTTTCTTTTTGGTGCATCAATATGAATATGGTGCACTAGTGTGTTGTTGGTATAGGGGCACCACCCACAACTGACCACTTAATGATGCAATCTAGTCTTTGGTGCTCCAGGATAAAATGGAGCACCAATGTGCTTTGTTGACATAGGTGCATCATAGGGCCAATGGATGTGGGTGATGATGTACCATTTGCCAAAGTAGTAATGCTCTTTGGTGTATGTGAAGCATTGGTGCTCCCATATATAAACGACTCATTGACGCTCTTTTGATTTATGACACATCAATGACTTTAAGAGTGTCTTGCACATATATGGGTTATCATGCCATTTATAAGGTACATGTTCTAATTTATCAATGCAACTTCTTCCCACTATAACGCTTATGCAAATAGGACATGGTGAAGCACCAATCCAAATTATATGGCAACACATCAATAAAATTATTATTATAAAACATCGGTGATACAAAACTATACAAAAAGATCGATGCATCAATTTGATAATAAAGCATTCTTGTACTAGATGAAATGATTTTTATACTAGATCAACCACATTTTTTTTATTTTAATAATTATATAATTGTGATGCATATATATAATATTTCATCATATTTTTAATTAATATAATTAATTAATATTACAAAATTTCATAGAATGTTAATAGCATTTTATTTCATCTATGATCATTACACTAGTTTGGAAACCTCCACATATGAAAGGGGAAATGACTAGAATATATAATAATAATAATGTGCTTTTCACAAACATATGTATGTTAATCAAATACTTTTGGGTTTAAGCGTGTAAACAATTTTGAATCCGACATGGTTTGAGTGAACCATTCACTCCTCGTGAAATGATTACGAACGAATGATTCACTCATAAATGAGTTACTTCAAAATCCTTTACATAGTTAAACCCCCAAAAACACATGATTATTATGCCAAACTATGAAAGAATGCATTATAAAACATATATGTGTTTTTTGTCCAAACATATTAACATATGACCAAGAATAAGAATTAAAATTGAATGTTTAAAATCATGTTAAAGCAATTTGATAATGGCATTAGTTGCTTTTATCAATGATCGTTTCTTCATTTATGGGGATGTTGTCTACTCAACCATGGCTTTAATTGTTTTTCTTACATTTTGTTTCACTTTTAGTTGTTATGTTTGCAAACTTACAATTTAAAATTATTTAAAATATTAGTGGTGAAAATTAAGATTGTGAGAAAATACAAGATGTTTGAGAACGTAGAGTCAAGGTCGAGAGTTATGGTCTAAAGATTGTGATTTTTGAAGTTATTGTCCATTATTTTTACGTTGAAGATGGCATGGATGACCTATAAGGTTGTAACCTTTTAATCATAAAGTGAGAAGTGCTTGTTTCCTAGTAGTGGAAGCATAATTTGTCCATAATGTTGCATGTTAAATCTTTTTCATTTGCTTGGTTTAATCAGAACAAAATCCTATACATACAACATAAATGCAAAACCAAGTTCACTATATTTATATAGTGCATTAATGAGGTAGATTTTAACATCAACCAAGGTGCTAACAACAACTCATGTTCATTATTCATCGTGTTGGATGCCTTCGTGGGTGGCCTGTTCCATGTTGCAAAAGGCCCTTAGGAACTTTATGTAGGCCAAGTCCAACTAAAGTAGAGGCGTTCACATAGTCAACTAAAAGCTTTGTTGCACTCCATATTAATTTGGTGTCTTGGGTATCATTAAAACCTACCTTCAAGCATAAGCATTGTGTGCCAAATTGGTGGTTTGAGTTGTTGAGGGGAATGAGGCATGGAAGGTCCTCCTTAGGCATCATATAAACCAAGACTTTCCACTCAAAAAGTGGTTGTGGCAAGTAATTCTCTTTTAACCCCTTTTCTTACTCCTTCTCATGTCAAAGTTGTTGGCACTTTTGTTTGATAAAGCATTTGAAAGGCCTAAGAGTCTATTAAGCTTTTCCTTTCCCAAAGGAAGCTTTCCCTTCAAACCAATCTCTCTTTTAATTCACATTGTATCTAGTGATTGTCTTTTGTTTTGTATAATGGTGAGCCTCTAGCCAAAACCCCTTGGTTTTCAGCCTTAAGGATTTACAAAAGGGGTATTTGCTTAGCCAAGGACCAAATTGATGACCTATCTTGAACCTAGCTCCCTTTGGTGGATATTAAGCAAACATTTGTCTTGATTAATGTCGATAAATTAATTATTAGATGCATCCAAGATCTTATCCTAATGGCTTTATGCTCGAGTTCAACGTCCTTGCACCTTACACTCGGTGGCATGATTGGAAATGGGAAAGGGCCATAATTTGTTAGGCTCCTACCCTAACCCCCTTAAGTAGATAGATAGGTTGCTATGAATTGAGGTCATATCTATTAAATAAGGCCCATTTATTAAATATAGTGTGAAAGCAATAATTGTAAGAAGGCTTACTTGAATATTCCACCTACTATAAAGTTCATAGGAGGTTAGATAGAAACTATATAATGAAGTAGACGCAAGGTAATAAGAGGTATTGGGAAGCATATTGTGATTAGAGCTCTGCTCATCTAAAGGTTGCCCCCTCAAAGAGGCAAGTGAACATTGCTTTCATCAACAAAGGTATCGCCATTTGTAGTACTTTGGTTCTTCTACAATTTCGTATTACTATTTAATTTATCATTTATGCTCTAAAACTTGGTATATTTTGTTATTTCCACTATGAATCTTCTATTTTACTAGTAAAGAACACCACAAGTGATAACATAACACTTTCCTTAGTTGATATTTTTAGAGAATTTATTTACGTCGATGACATATTCCAACATTTATAAATAATATAGTGATTTGTTGTTCAACAAGTAAATATATGGGGGAGAACACACGTAGTGTTTCACCTGGTTGGACACCCTTGTAACTCATGTTGGCACCCCTTCAAGTAGTACTACATCAGACAACACTTGTATACACAATTTCACTTCATTATACCCTCGAGTATATCAAAAGTTCCCTAGGTTACCTAAAACCAACTTTACATAAGCCGATCAACCATCTTGTTTCTATAGTGGACCGGGAACACACTAGGAACAACACTTAGGAAGATTGATCTCTAGTACCTAGGTAATTGGGTAGGCCAAGGGTATGGTCCAACCTCCTTAGTTAGTGCCCCGAGAGATAGGATCGAGTACTATTGTTGGACCTTGCATGTATGATAGAGAGTTATAGCACCCCTCAAGATCCACAAGTTAACTCGAGCTGAAGTTCCAAAGCACCAACTTAAAGGTCTTTGCTGCAAATTAGATGAGAAATATTTTCCCAGGCATAAATGTAAGGAGAAAAAAACAATTTATGGCCATTTGAAAGGACATTTATTATGATGAAGTTGAAGCTATACCTTCAAAGGCTCTTCATCCATCCATTGAATGCATTCATGCATCTAATCTATAGGATGTGGAATCGCATATTTCCCTACGTGCATTTACTAGTATTTATGCTCCCCAAACCCTCAAATTGATTAGCTACATCAAACATCACAAATTCATTGTCTTAATTGATAGTGGTAGCGCCCATAACTTCATTTGTTTCCATGTATCCCAAGAAACCACCACTATATCCATACTTTGCAACTTGCAAATCAAGATTGTTAATGGAGGTTCTATGAAATATGGTGGTCATTACGAAAATGTGAGACTTCAAATAGGTGATTGTTCCTTGAAAACCCACATGTTTGCAAATGAAATTGGTGGTTGTGACATTATCTTGGGTGTTGAAAGGTTACGAACATTAGGCTCCATCACCTTGGGTTTCCATGAGTTATACATGAGTTTCTAGTAGGAGGGACATAACTACACTTTTAAAGGAATTACAATCAACTCTCTTGATATCATAAGCTCCTACCATATGGAAAATCTTCTTAAAAAGGGGCAATCAGACATTGTGGCTCAATTCCATGTCATTCAAGCCTTAAAGACACCTTCTCAACCCATTCATCCTGAAATGCAATTAGTCTTGGGTAAACATCAATTCATCTTTAAATCTCCCCAAGGACTACCACCCTCACGAGGTGAGCATGATCATTCTATTCCACTCATACTAGGTAGCCTCCCACCAAATATATGCACGTATCATCATCCATTTTCCCAAAAAAATGAAATAGAAAAAAGTTAGTCTAGGAGTTGCTCACTGTTGGTGTCATTTTCCCTAGTACTAGCCCTTATTTTTCATCTGTTGGCATAGTCCTCAAGAAACAAAGGCACTTGGTGCATGTGTCCCGACTTCTGAGCTCTGAACAATCTAACACACAAGGATAAATTTCTCGTTCCAGTTATTGATGACCTTTTGGATAAACTCAAGGGTGCTCAATTCTTCACCAAAGTCCATCTCTGCTTAGGCTATCACCAAATTCACATGAAAGAAGCATGTATTCCTAAAATTGTTTTTTGCACTTGGGAAGGCCATTATGAGTTCTAGGTTATTCCCTTTGGCCTTTGCAATGCATCTTCCACCTTCTAGAGCCTCATGAACAAAAGTTAAACTCTTTATACAACATTTTGTCCTCGTATTTTTTGATGACATCTTGATCTATAGTAAAACTTGGCAAACCCATGTCACCCACATGGATCAAGTTTTACAACTACTTGTTGATCGTCAACTCTTTCTCAAGTGATCCAAATGTTCCTTTGGTGTCTTTGGAGAGGAATATTTGGTCCATATTTCTAGTCATAATGGTGTGCGTATGGATCCAAAGAAAATTGAAGCAATGAAGGATTGGCCTCGCGCCAAAAATCTTGAAACTTTAAGAGGTTTTCTAGGTCTCATTGGTTATTACAGGAAGTTTGTAAGGAACTATTGTAAGATTTCAACTCCCCTCACAACCTTATTGTAAAAAAAATGAGTTTAGTTGGAATGACGCTACAGAATGGGACTTTTAGGACTTGAAGAATGCTATGTGTACAACCCCATAACTCACTCTACCCAACTTCACCAAAACCTTTGTCTTGGAATGTGATGCAAGTAAAGGCACCAGAGAAGTACTCATGCAAGAGACACAACCATTGATTTTTACCCACAAAATTATCCATGAGAGACACTTGGGAAATCCACTTATGAAAAGGAAATGTTGGTTATATTACATGTTGTGGTTATCTGGTGTCCAACCTACTTAGGTAACATTTTTTATCTAAAAATGAAGAAGACTTGAAAAATTGGAAAACTTATTGCAAGTGAATGTTATGTGTTTAAAGCAAAAGGATCAGTTTGCAACACATAAATTAAAGGATTACTTATGCAAATTACACATAGACAACAACATAATCAATGAACATAAACACATAAGCACAACAATTGATAA
>ML819491.1:55329-79537 GCA_009831015.1 Picea engelmannii
CGGTGAATGAATCTGCTTCCTCCTTGTCGGATAAGAACTTGGCTCCACAAGTTGACCTTCTCCTCTTGTGAGTTTCAACCTTGTGAGCATCAGAAACAAAACTTGCAAACAATCAAGTCTTCAAAACCAATGCTCTGATACCATCTTGATCTAAAAATGAAGAAGACTTGAAAAACTGGAAAACTTATTGCAAGTGAATGTTATGTGTTTAAAGCAAAATGATCAGTTTGCAACACATAAATTAAAGGATTACTTATGCAAATTACACATAGACAACAACATAATCAATGAACATAAACACATAAACACATCAATTGATAAAGGAGTTCACCCCTCTTATGGGCTACATCTCCTGGTCCAGCTTCCAATGGATCATTATTATTAATTTCTCAAAAAGTGCTCAAAAACATGTCTTACAATGCTCAAACTGACAAACCGACTGCTCCAATGGCTTCCCAGCGTCCCAAAACCCCTGTCTGGGCTCTTTCGGCACCTCAATCGGTCGAAAAATGAAGAAGTTAGGCCTCCTGGAATTCTCCCTCTTCAAGCTTGTTGTCTCTGGTTTTACAATTCGCACCCTTCTTCATTGAACCTGGCTCACACGCTCATTTAAGAGCATAAACCCGGCACCGGGTGCAACCGCGCCAACGGTGCAAACCGTAGGACGGTTAAGGGCACGCCAGCCCCTAACCGCCTCGGCACCTGGGCGTATGAGAGCATATGACCTCGCGCTGGACAAAAGAGGTTAAACTGTTCCAAACCGTGTTTCGCGCGCCAAGTTAGGGTCACATGGAAATATTGTGTGACTGCGGGCGGGGCTCGTTACAATGCAACTCTGCATATATAAAAACCCCGCGCCATATATTAAAACCCACAGGTCATATGTGTTACCGTGGTTACATGTCATAACCCGCGCCAAACGGTCGGGCCAATGTAATATACTGTGGTCACATGCAATGATACAACGAAACCACGGGTCGGGGCTAAGCCCCGGCCCGCCCCCCTTTTCGTTTAACACAACACTCAACTTTAAATATATATGCGTTGATATATAAAACAAGGAACAAAGGTTGGCATGGTGGTTAGCGGAGGGTTGTGAAGTCTTTACATAGTGGGGGAGGTCCGGGGGTCGAACCCCATGGACTCCCATAAAATTTTATACAACCAAATAGCCAAACCCGGGGTGCCACGTGGTAGCCCTTGATTGGGCCACGTGGCACCCATCCATTGCTCAGAAAAATGCCACGTGTCGACATCTGATTCGATAGCTGCCAACCAATCAACACCTGCCATGTCACTACTATACGGTCATCGTACCGACTATACGGTCCTGCCACGTCAGACCGTACGAACTGTACGGACTGGTACAGTCAGCATCAATTTTTTTTGCCTGTTTGGCTTGACGAACAGATCACGATATCTCCTCCATACGGACTCCGTTTGACAAAGTAAATATACCGCCGAAATCAGGAAGAAGAGATGGACGCAATGGCATTGTTTTCGTCGCATTCCGAGCACTTTGAAATTTGAGCAAAATTTGATCCCCTGATCAATTTTCAAATTAAGACCAATCATATTATCCTAGAATACTTCCTAGAGAAAATGATTTCTCCCCCGAAGCAACAAAAATGGGTCACCAAAATGTTAGGGTGTGACTATGAGATAATTTACAAGAAGGGCAAGGAGAATGTGGTAGTAAATGCTCTCTCTAGGTAGTATGAAGAGGAAGGGTCCCTCTTTTCACTCTCTTTTATGGAATGAAATTGGTTGAATGTTGTTTTCAAAGAATGGCTAACATATCCCAAGATCACTATCCATATCGAACAACTTCAAATGGAACCCCATGCATATAATTAGGACTATAGTTAGAAAAACAAAGATCTTAGTTATAAAGGATGTCTTTATTTGACCAAGCAGTTAGTATTTAAGTCACAAGTCTTATTTGAACTGCATTCCTCTCCCACAACAGGTCATTCAAGGTTTCACATAACATACGAAACGATCAAACATTCATTTTTATAGGAAGGAATGAAGAAGGACATCCACACCTTTATGGAAAAGTGTGACGTTTTCCAACAACACAAGGGAGAACCTCCAACCTTTACCCATTATGCTAGTTGTATGGATCAACATCTCTATGGACTTCATTGTGGGGCTACCAAAAATCTAGAAATAAATCACCAATCATGTTTGTGATTGATCGCCTTTCAAAAAATGCTCATTTTTTTGCTCTCCAACACCCCTTCAAGGCCTCTATGGTCATTGAAGTATTCATGGATAACATCTTTAAAATCCATGGAATTCCACACTTTATTATGACAGATCGTGACCCCACCTTCACTAGCAATTTCTAGCCAGAGTTATATCTTCAGGGCACTTAGCTGAATCTCAACATTGCATATCACCCACAAACTGATGGTTAAATAGAAGTTGTTAACAAGTGATTGGAAGCATATTTGAGCTGATTTACGTCATAGAGACAATCCCAATGGGTCTACTAGCTTTGTCTAGCCAAATGGTGGTATAATACAAATTATCATGGTGTCACTTGAATGACTCCATTTGAGGTTGTATATGGCCAAAATCCCCCATCCTCCCTATCATGTTTACTAGGAGTCTCTAAGGTGTAGGAGGTCAATAAAAACCTCATAACTTGAGTTAACATTCTCCACACTCTCAAGGACAATATAATCATGGATCAAAACCAGATGAAGCAACAGGATAACCAACATCATTCCAACCACCATTTTTACGAAGGAGATAAGGTGTTCCTCCATCTATGTACTTATAAGTAGACCTCACTTAAATACAACCACCACTAGAAGATTGTTCTCAATTTTTATGGCCCCTACAAGGTCCTCAAATGTTGGCCACTCTAAATTTCATCCTATCTTTCATGTCTCTTATTTAAAAAAAACAGTTAGCTCTAATTCTCGTATTCAGACTTACCTTCTGGAATTGGATGAAAACGATTCCATTTGGTTGCAACCAGAGGCCATCCTCGACAAAAGAGAGAGGCATTTATGCCAATGCACTATATAAGAGGTATTGATACAATGGAAGGATGCACGACCCGAGGATGCCATGTGGGAACTATTATCACGAGATTTGTACTTGTGCAAAGCCCACCACAAGATCCCCAAATCTTGAGTAATTATGGAAAAAACTACCATTGTCACTTTAGTAGGATCTTCCCTCGTTTTAGTGATGGGAGAAGTCCACCACAAGGGAGGTTTCCTTGGTGACCTCAAGGGATCAAATAACAAGTTTAGTAGCCAAGCTTACCGCCCCCTATCTTGATCACCAAATGGTTGGTCTAAGTAACGAAAGGAAAGAGATTGTGATGTAGTTTATTGTACTTGCCCATAACAAGAACACTTTGCAGCATACATATAACAACTTCCAAGCCAAATAATACAACGATGACCTCTCTAAGACACTAGAAAATTTAGTTAGTTATGGATGTTGCAAATTACAACAGTAAATCGGTGTTATAACATCAATAAGTATTTTACAAAAATAACAAGATAAAGTGCTCAGAAATACCACAATTGACCATGAAAATTAAGCATACAACCGATAGAATATTGTCTAATTGTTAGAGGTGATTTCTAAGTGACTTAAACCACCTTCAGATGAATGTATGGAGCAAATTGATGTAATTTTAGATGGTTGCAACAAACTTTTATAGCAAAAGCAAGTAATTTAGTGAATTTTCTAGGGTTAGAGTTAATATAGTAAGTAGAATGCTTGAGAGTTTTGAGAGAGAGAGTTTATCATTCAATTCACCATAAGAGTGATTTAAGATTAGTGTCATTCTAGGGTTATGGAGTCTTCCAACGCAACCAAGATTGAAGGTTGATCTACTTGAGACCAAGAGGTAAGATCTAAACCCTAAGGTGCAAGCACATTTGGTCCTTAGGTTTTAGATCTTGAGGAGAAGGACTTCTAGGGTGCAAACATATTTGGGCCCTCGAAATCATTTCTCCCTTCTTGTAGCTTCAACTAGGTCAAAAATCAATTATCTATTGCTAAAACCCTAAAGTGATAGCACTTTAGGGATTTAGGGTTCTAACCCTAACAAGGACAATTTACCAATTCTAGACAAATATAACCTCGTGGGAGGAAGAAGAACTTATGTTCCTCTCTTAGGGTTTCAATAAACAAGAGTTCTTGCAACAAAACAACAAATTCACCATAAACATTAATAACATAAAAAAGAATTGCAAAAATTTACTTACTTCATCCAAGAAACCAAGAGAATTTCACCTTAATTGCATAAATATCCATCCAAAACCATCAAACCATCCATAAAAGATCTTTTCCAAGCATAACGCATGAGAGAGAAAGAGCTAATAAGCCCAAAAGGGCAAAATTTTCAGAAGTAGTCTCACAAATGGTGAGAGAATGACGATCCAAAATGAAAGTGTGTGCTTTCCTTTTTATATGAAAGAGAGTTCTTGCTTGAGATATGCTTAATTTTGGTGGGGTCGACCCCTCATTTAACCTCTGCAAAGTGCAATAAATGCAAAATACAATCAAAATAGCCCACATGTGTGAGACGTCAAGGCCTCTTGGGCAAACAAGAGGCCTCCAAAGGCCATGTGGCATAAATCCAGAGCAAGGTGGGTGCAAGTGATGTCTCTCCTCACCAAAAATCATGCCATGCATCATCAATACCCTGCATCAAACCCTAATTGTGTCATACCCTAGAAGGTGACCTCATCACCATAATAGGTCCAACATCCAGGATCCAGGTGCTACATCCAAGCCCTGGGGAGTTGCATCTCATCTCTTCACTGTCTCTGACTGTTTGTTGTTGTAATGTCCTTGATCCCGGTGTAAAATAAGTCTTGGGGTACTCTACCCAGCCCGAGAGGCTTCCAACCCATATGTGTGCCATCATGATTGAATCTACTCCTACCAAGCCCATATGTCCATCGTTTAGGGTTCCAAGGGTGTGAGAGATGATGTATGAGGTTGGTGAGTCACTAGATGACCCATTTCTCTCTGCCACACGTGCCAAGGTCATGCAATAAAGGCACAATGTCCTGGGTACAAGCCCAAGACATCCCTCAAAGAATCATGTCAGGGAAATCCAAAACAATTCAAAGTATGAAACATGGTTAGCCAAAGTTCATAAGAAACAATAGTCCTTAAAGCATGCAAATTAAGATGTAACTTAAGACATAAACCATATAAGACCTTAGTATCCCCTTCAAACATCACACCAGCCCAGGACCCCACGTGAGTTGATAATTTTAAGTATGGGAGGGCCTTCATCCAACCTTATTAGGTGTGCCACCTAAACATGAAATAAAATAACCTAGGTAGAGGGATAGGTCCCAAGAGTGGCAGGGAAAGTAAAAAACCGTTCGAGAGTAAGTGTGACAATGATATGGTTTTAGGGCTTACTTCATGGCTCATGGTGTCATTAAATCCATTTCTATGAGTGTTTTTTTGGAGGGTGTGCTTGCTCTTGAGTTACCCCATATTTATGCGCTATTTTTTCCAAACCCCTTTATCCACCATCTTTTTAGTCTATTTTATCATATTTGCAAGTCCCCTTTTATAAGGTTTCAATCTATAACATTGCTATTTGGGACCGCGGTGAGCATTGAAAGGGTAGAGCTCAAGTTTGGACTGGATTTTTTTAGTCCTTTTGCTATCATTCCTTTCTTTCATTGGCATCATTTTCTTATTCTTTTATTAGCAATTGCAATCAAACTCTGTGCCTTCATCCCCTCTTCTCATGAGAGAATGGACCATGACCCATTACTTAAGTTTAATATACTATGAGAGGCTCATAGTTTAATATATTATGAGATGGAAAGTGTTAAGTATGGCGGGGAATTGAACATTACCCTTGTGAGGGCCCCCCAGTAGTACCCCTTTTCCCTGGGTGGTGACATCATGGGACTAGGGTATAAAACATGACCACCAAAGTGAACAAGGAAACTGACACAATTTCCCAAACCAATGACCCATTATCCAACTTCAACCAAAGATCCTCATCCACATGCCCGACAAATTAAGCACAACACTTTGCATAAAAGAAGGACTAGCATACCTCATGGTTATGATGGATTACCATCTCCCATACTCTTCGTTGCTCAACTGTGATGATCCTTGGTTGACCTGTAGTTGTAAAGGTGAATGAAGGGGGATTCTAGGTTGCCATATGTGGACATGTTGATCATCATCATAGTCAGGATCATGTTCTCCATTGTGGGCCACGAGACATGATCTCCTCTAGTTACTCCTAGGCATGGGGGGCAACATTTGGCCCCAACACGAGGACATGTGCTCACTGTAGAGTGCATGATAACCTCAACATCTTTGGTTGTCCAAGACCTACATTTTTTCACCCACTTCAAATGACAACACCCTTTAGAAGCATTTGTCGATGGATATGATCCACTGACGTTAGTGACAAATTCAAAACCATGCTGAAAAGAGATATTTTCACTAAGCTACAAAATGATAAAGCAATAATATTCAATGATTAAGTGCAATTTTCTAACATGTATTCACTATACTCAAATGAGAATGCAATTCATACAAAAGAAGGTGTAAGACTATACTAGCATGATTGCATGCAACATACATATAAATGCAATGCATGATGCAAATGCCTTACCTAACCTACACTAATCTATGTTAGTTGAAATACTAGCTATAATCATATGCCCGACAAAACCATCCTAGCATTGTATTAGAATGTTTACCCATGTGCTTCATCATGAACCAAAACAAGGATAAGTCAAGCATAAAAATATCATGAGTTGGGGCATACACCATACTATAACTAGTCATAAAATCCAACTCATGGAGGCAGGAGGGAGGGACAAAGTCATGCAAGGAGACACAACCACAACCCTGCCCTATCCATCCCAAGACAAGGCTGAAAGAATTAGACAAAGGCAGATCCTCATCCTTAACTACAAATCCATCACTTTAATATCAAGAAGGGATGAGAAGGAACCTAATGAAAACTCTAAGGTCGTCTATGGGAAAAGAGAGCACAAGGTGAGGGATGAAACCAAGTCTATAGAAAAAATTCCACTCCCAACCCGAGGTTTGTTGGCCTTGTGTGTGAAACTGAAAACCCCTACAGCAAACCATATGTCGAAGACCACTTTGTCCTATAGGCAATTGACCATCATGAGCAGAACTACCAACCATATCTATAGTGGAAAATCAAGGTGAAGAAGAAAAGGTTGGAAACTCTCATCATAAAAATTCTACTATGGGAAAATCATGTCCTTACCCTCATCAAAGTCAAAGCACAACGATGGTTGAAAATCTTCCTCGTAGAATAAATCCAAGTGCTCAAAAGAGTATGTCTCAAACCTTCTAGGGCATGACCGGAAATCATCATGAGAATGTTGCACTAAGTCATCCCTTGGTGGTTGGAACAAATCTTTAATCTTGTCATATTCATGTTTCCAAACATTTGAATCTGTAGCAATCACATATGGTTGTTCTAAGGGTAACAATTCAAAACAACCTTCAATGTCATAAATGGGATCTCTGCTAAGACCGGAATAAATGACATCCCATTTATGTCTCCCAACATGTATAAACTCATCAATGTTGTCAATCATATCATCACTTTCATTATAGAATGAAGGATCTAATATATCCAAGGGTTCCTCGAGCACTTCTTCACTTTCCAAATCATGAAATAAAGCAACATCAAAAACTTGGAAAGGAGTGTAACGTGCCATGTTCTCATATTCATGTGCAGGAGGAATAAAATCTTGGATGGCTTCATCAAAAGGAGGAGAAAATACCGACACTTTGTCTTCATGAGGAGCCTCTTCGTGGATTAGGTCTTCAACATGGTGTGTTTTATCAAAGTAATATTTTTCGACATATTCACAAGGTAGCTCATGTTACATCTGGTAATCTTCCTCATGATTCACCCTTTCATGCTTTCGTTCTCTAATCAAATCTTCACTGTCTTCAACGGAGTCATGAGGTAATTTTTTCTCTTCCTCGAGGGATTGGTAACCCTCTTCATGAATCTTCTCTTCAACTTCTTTTTCATCAATGGATTCTTCATCTTTCTCAATAGGAGTAGAAAACAACCCTTCCCTTTGGAGGGCCACCATGAGATCGTGGAGAGTATCTTCATATCTTTTTGTTCTCGGGCCCACCTTTTGAGGAATTCCTTAATGAAGACTGTAAGAGAAGATATACTCTTTGGATTGAGAGTATTCTTAACCCAGTCCTTTCGTCTTGTTTTTAGAGATAGCAAAAACAATCTTATCAACACTTCTTGATGTGTCACATATATCTCTGAAACATACTTCAAGAAATTCACAACATGAGTAATAGCCAAGGATGGGTCTCCATAAAATTTTGGACAATCGTTTCCATAACTTGGAGAAAAATCATTTGGGTATCCCAGAACATCCTCGATATTGAGAGAGGGAAACATTTTGTGAAGTGAACATGGTGCCAAAATTCCATTACTCGAGGGTGTACAATATCACAAAGTTCAGAGTAGGATGACACCTTATAATATATCAGTGGAATCACCACATGATCAATTTAGGATCATCAAAGGAAGTTGAGGGAACTACCCTCAGTGGAGTTACTACGTTGTTGGACAGACACTTTTTGGATTTAATTTTGAGAAAAATATAACTAAGAAGGAATTGCGTAGAAGGAAGGATTTGTGCAAAAGAAAGGAATCACACAGAAGGAAGGATTTGCGCAAAAGATAGAAAGGGTGCAAAAGGACGCGAGGGACGGAAACACTGCAAAGACAAAAGGATAAAGCAAGCGAGTGAGAAAAGGAAGCGCGAACGACGATAGTGCAACTTTCTTGAAATAGAAGGACAACATAAAATTTGTATAAAGAACAAGAAGTAGAAGAAGGAAAATAGCCAGTTAATTGAAGATGGCTATGCCATGCATTGTAATGGGTTATTTTGGGATAGATAAGAATAGAACTTGAAACCCTAGATTTTGGGGTATAAATATGCAATGGGATTGGGAGAGAGAGAGAGAGATAAAATGTATGTGTATGTGAGTGTGAGATTATGCGCATAGAAGAGAAGCGAGGCTATGAAAAGATCATGAATGTAATAGGCAGTTAGTAAGATAGAGATGAAT
This sequence comes from Picea engelmannii, assembly GCA_009831015.1. Classification (NCBI taxonomy): domain Eukaryota; kingdom Viridiplantae; phylum Streptophyta; class Pinopsida; order Pinales; family Pinaceae; genus Picea; species Picea engelmannii. The sequence goes on from ML819491.1 coordinate 64,456, forward strand.
AAAGAAGGAGCTTAGAGGGGAGATTATGTCTTGTGTTCTTTACTTGTCTTTATGTGTTTATGAATGATGATATACTTTTCAGAATGGATTGAGTCTATGGATTGGTTATGCACTAATGTTTATGTATGGTTGTGGTAGTTTAGGTAATAATCAAGAACATACATAAGTTAAGATCAGGAATAATGATTCACGCATCAACCTCCCTTTCCCTTACTACTGCAGAAACCTAGTTCTTGTAGCCCCAATAGATACTTTAGGTGAGAATTCATATGCGCCAACATTTGATGCCGAAAGGGCCGATATTTTGAGGGTTTGTTGGTCACAGTTAAATCGAACCTTGGGTCTGATAACCCCTGCGTAGACCAGAATCTAGCCAACAAATGGTTTTTTTGTTGGGACCAGGAAATTGCGACTAAGGAAATGTTTTGGAGGTTGACTAAGAAATAAATCACAGACTAGTTGGAACGAAAAGAATGAGACTTCGCATGAAAAGAGAACAAGAACCCTCAAATGAATGTCGAGCAATGGATGCAAAAGTATGTGTTCACATATCAACATGAAATTTTCTTTGGTGAATTCCCAGAAATTCTCACCGAGTGGCTAGAACAGTTAGTAGAGAAGATAAGAAGGTTTAGTGTTGCAACACCATTGGACTCCAGAATTGGTAGGGAAGCTATATTCAGTAAGTAACCCAACTACTCGAGTAGTTGATTTTTGGCTGAATAGTATACAAGGGGGTTATGTTACATAATTTGTCATAGATTGCATTCAGTAATACAGTGTTGCAGAAATAAATTTTTTCAAAGGCCCACGCAGGAGGTTCTTGAAATCATTGAATATGTGGATAAAGATGTTATTATGTGAAAAGCATGTGATGATAATAAAGTCCGACAGCTAAACAATCTTTGCGCACATAGGGGAGTTGGAGGATAACAAAAGGATTTCCTGAGAAAAGGGAGGAAGCCATGAAAGAGGAAGGAAGTGACTGAGGATGCAAGAAGGTAGTACACTAGAGGAAGACTATGAATTTGGAGAGAAGAGCCACACAGTGAGCCAGAAGTACGGGAACCTTGCACACAAGTCCGAATTGTAGAGATACCATATATAAGAGGCGGAGAAGAGAGGTGCCAGTATAGTTCAGTAATAGAAGAGCCAGTAAGTCCTACTCAGGCAGGATCATGCGTTGAATTCACGACCCTGTGTGTTTCACCACAATTGGGAATAACATTTGAAGACTTGTCGAAAGCCATCATTGTTAGTCAAGGAGGATAGAATAATACCAGTCAAAATAGTGGAAGTAGTGCGCAAAGTCAAAAGAGTGTACCAACATCACCAAGAGGAGGGAATACACAAACCAACATGGCAAGGATAGATAATATGCTTAGACTTCCTGAATTCCAGGGAGTAGGGTCAGAGGACCCGAAACAACACTTGTCTGTCTGCGAGACAGTTTGGGCTGCTAAAAACATACAGGATGAAGTAACAAATATTGCACAGTTAGCGACAATGTTTAGGGGTTTCACGCTAGTATGGTATATGAAGTTACAGGGTATTACACCTACCAGACAGGCTAGGAATTTGATAGAAATAAATCAAGCGCTATTAAAGGAGTTCAAAAAGTCAAAGTCATAACCGCAGTATATTACTGAACTGAAGGAGATCAAACAGGTGCAGACAGAGTCAATATGGGATTACGATCGACGCTATAAGGATTTAATGGGGAGACTGACTTTTCACATTCCATATCAACAACATCAAGAGTGGTTCATTGAAGGATTACTACCCCGCATTCGTAGACCACTAATTCAACAAGAAGTTACGGTGTAGCTCGAGGCATTGGAAATTGTGATGAAACTAGAGTCATTGCCAACAGGAAACACTAGGGGAATGGTGCAAGTTCAGACGCAGTTAGCCACATTAACAATTCAATCAGCTGAGCTTACCAAGGGAAGGGAGAAATGATAAAAAATTTGGTGTACCAAGTGACGGACGGAAGGCCACCACAAGGATGAATGCCCAACATTCACACAATACTTGGCAGCAACAACACCGAACCCACTACCCAGATGAGGATACTACGAGATCTGTAAGAAATGGAGTAATCATCCCACAAAGTGTCCATTACTCAAGAAATATCAGAGTACTCCAAAGAACTTGTTTTGCAGATTTTGCAAATCGATAGGACATAAAGAAAAGGACTATCGTGCGTTCGACCTAATAAGGTAGTGCACATCAGATATGTACATTATCTAGGAAGAGAATACTGATGCGGATGGGAGTGGTGCACAATATAACACTCATAGAGGTTTCAATAAGGGGAACATAGCAAATTTTGGAAGAGGCCGAGGTAGAGGGAATTTTGGTCGAGGAGGACAAGGGTTGATTATCTGTTATAACCATAATTAACCAGGACACTTGGCCTAAGATTGATAAAAGCCATGTACCACGTGCACATATTGCAGAGCACTAGATCACGTGACAAAGGATTGTCCTCAACTAATTGCAAAATGGTAGGCTAGAGGCAACTCAAATCATAATTTGCATCAGAATCAAAATGTACAAATGATATTAGTTGACAAACGTAGTGAAGGACCAAAAATTGTAGTTGTTACACATGGGGGAGCTTGCACAGACGCTGATATGGAAACTCAAGGAAATAAAATGGAGCAGTGGGTAAGGAAGTTACCGGGGCCTATGCCAACATTCAACACACAGCAGGAAAAAGAGACATATCAGAGCGCACGAAAGCAAATACTTGAACCACATGGGGAAGTGTCCACATCATCGTTACCTCATCTAGAAGATGCAACGGTACCCGAAAAGTCAAGTGCGCAAGTAAGTACAGTAATCGAATTCTTAAAAAATTGTATAGCACTGACGAGAGATAGAATTGCGCTTAGTATGTTATACAACATAATTGATAACTGCACAAAAGGAAGGGACGCCCCTATCACACAACGAATGGTAAATCAGGTACTACGCAGAAAGAGAACCTACAGGGAATTCAAGTTTCATGCATAGATCAGGCAATACGATGTGGATAATGTTATTCTAGATTTAGGATTATATGTGAATGTACTACCTATGCAAACATGGGAGATGATGGGAGAACCTGAATTAATATGGTCCCTTATCCAATTAAGGCTCATGAATCAACACAAAATAGTCTTGATCAAATGACTAACGAAAGTAACTATAAACATAGATGGGGCGCGCAAAATTGTGGATTTTGAAGTTATTGAGATTGTATATGATAATCAACCATATCCAAATTTAATGGGATTGGAACGGGCGGTTGATAACCAACAAATTATTAACTTGAAAAGAAGGGAGATGATCTTCGAGGCTGGGGATTTAAAGGTTAATGCACCCTTGGACCCATTAGAAGAGAAGAGATATACCGAGTTAGTAAGAGCGAATGACATGGACAATTTATATAATATGACTGTGCAGATGGAGGATTATGTCGAGCCAACAATGAATGGTGCGCTCGGTCGGATAAGTTTCAGTTCATTCACATTAGATTCAGAAACTAGTCTAAAGAATTGGCAGTAGAATATGCATGAAGTATCAACTAGAAGATGTGCCCCTATAAACCGATCTTTGCGCTGGATTGGAACAGAAGTATCTGACCCACCTAGGTATGATGGACCAACTGAGATTAATATGTTTATAAAAGAATTTGAATTACAAGTACCTGAACAACAGAGGTTGTTAGCACTAGATGTTGTCTTAAAAACAACTCCAACTAGATGGTGGGCCGCGAATAAAAAGAGTATTAAGGACTGAGCACAGTGTTGTAAAATCATGCAGATACGCTTTGGGCCTGGAGAAGAAGTAAGTGCAGAGAAATACATAGAAGAGAGTGACCCAACGGATCATGTGGAAACATGTAGAAACAAAACGGGCGCACCGATTCATACACACATTGGATACAATTCTGAGGAATTGGTATTTAGAATTGGAGACGCACAGAGAGACAACAACATGGGAAGGATTGGTCTAGAGATTCAAACTCACATTCATATTTTAACATGAATCTCCCTCCATACAGGCAGCACTACAGGCCATCCGAATAAAGATCTTCTCTAAGGCAGAATCGATGGAAGAAGAACCCTTAGGCAATCTGCACACAACCAAACTAACGGTCTATAAGTTATTGGAATGCTATAATGTCACGGAGGAGGAATACGATGAAGGGGATCCCATGAATGTATAGGTATCAAAGACATAAGGAGCACACACAGTAGAAGGGCCAGAGTTGGTATCCGCTGCATACACATAACCAATAAAGATAAAGCAAGTTAACATTGAGACAACAGAGAACCCCAAGTTTGTGCACATTAGAGACTATTGGAACGTTGAGACAATTGAGAAAGTGGAAGATTTATTACAAGAATATCATGACTTATTTCCAACTACATTCTCATAGATGAAAGGGGTAGCAGACAACTCAGGGGAGATGAAGATTCCACTAAAAACCGGGAGCTAAGCCAATACGACAGAGACCATATAGGATGAACCCGAGGTATAAGGAGAAGGTTAAGGCTGAACTAGATAGGATGCTCGACGCAGGAATCATTGAACCGATCGAAGAATCTGAATGGAGGATCCCTATGGTGGTGCAAGACAAGAAAATTGGAGGGATTAATATCTACGCTGACTTAAGGAAGCTGAATGATGCATGCTTACATGACCCATTCCCAGCTCCGTTTACTGACAAAGTACTAGAGAACGTAGGGGGTCAAGAAGTGTATTCATTCACTGATGGATTCTCTAGGTACCATCAGATAAAAATTGCGTAGGAAGATAGAGATAAAACCACATTTGCGACAAAATGGGGTAGTTATCAGTACACAGTGATGCCATTTGGATTGAAGAATGCCCCTGCAGTATTTTCTAGAGTGGTAGTGGAAACATTTAAGGAGTTCATACATAAATTTTTGGAAGTTTATTAGATGATTGGACAATGTTCAGTTTACTGCAGAATCATATAGAAGTACTTCAGTTGATGCAAGATTGATGCAGAGAATGTCAGATTTCGTTAAACTTGAAGAAATGTATCTTTTTTGCACCATTTGGAATTCTACTAGGACATGTAGTATGCAAGCAAGCCCTATTGGTTGACCCAACCAAGATCATTGTTATTATGGAATTAGCATCGTCGACCTTAGTCGAACAACTAAGAGAAACTTTAGGCCATATAGGTTATTACATGAAGTTTATTAAAGGCTACGTGCATATTACAACACCCATGGAAAATCTACTGAAGAAAGAAGTCAAGTTTCAATGGAATGAGGATTGCTAGAAGGGGCTGGACTGTAATTTTTAAACCTGCGAAGTAAAGAAATGCATATAGATTCTTAAGCAATACAGAAATTAATCAATGGCTCATACACAGAGTACACAGAGATTTTTACCGGAAACCCTCAACCGGGAAAACCTTTCTTATTTTCATTATATCGAATTTCACCATTCGCCATACAATATATACAATGTTTTTAGGTATTCCGTAGATACCAAAACCCTAATCCCTTAATCCGGGATTAATTTACAAATCAGCTAAAAATAGCAAAATCCGCTAAAAATAGCAAAAATCGTCAGACGCAGTTGTCGTATCTGACACACCCACACACACACACATGCAAAGAATATAACACATACCCAACATGGACACACTGAAATAGAAATTGGTCACTACACCCATTTTAGTCTTCCCAGATTGGGACAAAGAGTTCCATGTCCATGTCGATGCATCATCCATTGCACTGGGTGCAATGCTCTCACAACCATGAGAAGGCACGATCGATCATCTGATTGTGTTCACGAGTAGGAAATTGTCTATATCGAAAAATAATTACACCACTACAGAACAGGAAGGCTTGGCCATGGTCTATGCACTCCAAAAGTTCTGACTTTATCTACTTGGGTCTCACTTCAAGATGTACACCGACCATTCTGCATTGAAATATTTAGTCAATAAGCTTGTCTTAGGAGGAAGAATATGCAGATGGTTGTTACTCTTTCAAGAATATGATTTTGAGGTCATTGTCAAACCCGAGAATATGAATGCAGGACCATATCAACTCTCACGGATCTTGATAGGAGAGGATGCAAGTAATTTAGATGATAATTTATCGGATGCACAGTTATTCACAGTCAGGATGGTGGATGATTATTTTGCAAACATTGTGGATTTTCTACATACAGGTGTGGCTCTTTCTGACACGACGGTGGCATAGAATAAACAATTGGTAGTCAAGGAAATTGAATATCAACTAATTGCAGGGAACTTGTATAAGTTAGAAGCATATGGAATCTTGAGGCGTTGTGTACTGGAACACGAAAGAACAACTATATTGGAGGAAGCACACAACGAGATTGCTGGAGAGCATTACGCAAGCAAAGCAATGACACATAATATTCTATGCGTAGGGCTTTGGTGGCCTACACTATTCAAGGATGCGAAGGAGTATTGTTAATCCTATGACGTATGCCAAAGAGTGGGTAAACTATCTTGATGCGATGAAATGCCCTTAAATCCACAAGTCACGTTTCAAGCATTCGATAAGTGGGCTATTGATTTTGTGGGTCTGATCAACCCACAAGCAATGAGATCAGGAGAAAGATACATCATCACTGGGACCGAATATTTAACCAAGTGGGTAGAAGCAACACCAATTACTAATTGCACTGCAGAGACTGCTAGGCGATTTCTATTTGAGAATGTAGTCACCAGGTTTGGATGTCCATGCATATTACTTAGCGATCAAGGTACACACTTTCTTAACTGAACCATTGTTGCATTAACTGAGGAATTTCAGATTCATCATCAGAAAAGTACACCATATCACCCTCAGGATAATGGCACGGTAGAAGCTTTCAATAAAATTTTGGAGAATGCTTTGACAAAGATATGCAATGTTGGAAGTGATAACTTGGACTTACGCATCCCTGTGATTCTATGGGCATACAGAACTACAAGTAAGAAGCTGAGAGAGCAGACACTGTTCTGGTTGGTCTATGGACAAGAAGTAGTGATGAAAATGGAGTTCATTGTACCTAGCCTGCGCATTGCAACCATAACTGATTTCTCGGACACAAGTGCAATAGAGGAGAGATTGGCATAGTTAGTCCAACTTGAGGAGGACATATTTTTGGCCGGATTCCATCAAGAGGTGCAAAAATCTAGAGAGAAAGCATGGCATGATCGACATATTAGAACCAAGAAATTCCAAGTTTGTGACTTGGTACTACTCTACGACAACAAGTATCTACATCACCTAGGGAAGTTTCACATGCATTGGTTAGGGCCATATGTGATCCAACATATAACAAAGATAGGTGTTGCGTGGTTGGGAACCTTGGATAGATAGATATTGGACGAAATGATGAATGGAAGTCGGCTGAGGCTCTATAGAGACAACCAACCATCTGAGCAGTGACGTGTGCAGCGCAAAAACCCATGTATCATAGTAATTTTACCATAGTAGCAAGAAAAGCAAGAAAAACCAAATTAAATGTTGAAAAATGACAGTAAAACAATAAAAAGGTAGTGAGAAGAGAAATAAAAGGAGTGAGCATAATCCCAAGGTATTAGAACTTGTGCAGTTGGACTGATCATCTTACACTAAGCGAACACTATGTCAAGTTCAATGAGAAGATATGGACAAGCCCACCTACGACGAGCAACACATTACTGCGTAGGATGGCATGAAAAGACCGTTAAATACAGTCAGGCACGGAAAAGACAGCTAGCGTGACGGGTCATTACAACACCATAGAAACATTAAATCCAAAAAGCCTCCTGAAATCCTGGATTGATCAACAATACGTAAGGAGGATCATAAGGCATATTTGGCACTTTAGAGAGCATTTAGTTAACCAATTACCCACTTCAATTCCAAATTGGACAAGGCGGTCAAGGAGAGATAAGATAGGTCTACTTGGCACAAAAACACAAAATACTGAGTGGGGAGGAAATTCTAAGTTATGTTTTGCATGCAAGACCAAGAGAACATAACAGAGTGTCCCAAGTCAAGTTACAATGACCGACACAGATATAGAGAGTTCATCCACAAGCTCAACATATATCAACATTGGCGCCACCACGAGTAGGAGCACCCTCTAGTGTAGTAATAAAATAGTCCAAACAACCAATAGATGTTGAGGTAGAAGAGGTGGCTGGACCTTTGGCCCTGATACCTTACAAAATTTTTATAGAGACTCTTTGCCTCTAAGGATGGATGACGTGCCCTCAGTTACAGTACCGACGAATGCCAAATATCCATTACCTATAACACCAATACCGAAGGGTGTTAGGCAAGATGAGGACATGCTCGACAAGGTGGCCAACTTGAAGTTTATGGATCATGACATCACATACACACAAAAGTTCCTTGAGTTGGCCAGGGATCAATATTTATGAGAAAATATAGACCTCGCTATAGGAAAAACTAGGGTGGAAGTGCAAGAATGGGCGTCAAGTCTAGAGAAAGTCGAGATCCTTAAGTTGTTTGAAATTCCACATTTTAGACGGAGTAACGAAATCAATTCCTGTGTCAATGTATTGCTCAGTTGCATGCATGGGGGGACACTTTGGCTAGATCCCCCAGTTTCAATTGATACAACACTAATTGCGTGCATTGCAAGGTTGAGCAAGGCAGGCGATGATCCAACCTTATTGTTTCTAAAAATGGGAGAGTGAGCCCTCTCTGAGACCATCAAAGACAAGTACGACACATTCATAGGAAAACATGGTCTAGATGTAAAGAGCATCAGTGACCCAGAGGTCAGGTTCATGACATAGGTTTTGGCTTGCACCACCTCTATGTGCAAGCTAAGAAGGATCTTGCGTGATGAGAATTACCAACCAATTACTGACTAACAGTGGAAGAGGTGCACACCATCATTAATGACTGGGAGGATGATTGGAAGAACCTAACCAAGAATCCAAGGACCTCCTAGGAGGACAAACACCAAGGAAAAAGCGAGGAGGAAGAGGCTGAGGGACAAACAAATGGCGCTGACAAGCACTAGGGAAAAATGAAAGTCCCTGAAGTTGGCCTCAAAAGGAAAGATTAGGAACTCGAACAAACATGAGGGATGCCAGAAAAGAAAGTGGGAACGTGCAAGAAATCTAAAGTACAATGACATAATCCATTTAACATTTTGACTGATGATGATATGGATCACATTGGGTACTTGATCCACGATTACACCGAAAAAATTTAGGGGGAAGCTGCCATGAAGCACAAGGACCAACAGAAGAAGGTCGAGGATCAATTGGGAGTCCTACAACAACTTTTACAAATAACATGTGTTGTGAACAACCCCAAGACAGGGGACGACCCATCCACAACACAAAGGGTTGCAGAGGCCAGTTCCCAGGAATCTCTAATCCAACCCTCAGGGGAGCATCGCACTATACAACTTGAGGTCGTCGCACTGGAGTTACCAGCGAGGGAATTGTAGGAATAGATTGCGACCTTAGGAAAACTTAATATCATCGTCTCTATCTTACCCATCCACAGGGTAGAGGAATTCCAAGCACATTTGGTTTAGGATATAAGGCATCGAGGTGACACCGCACACCGAGACTTAGTCAAATTGAAGGATGAAAGCACCCACATACAGACGCAGTATGATACAACCCTGTGGAAAATGAAGAATCTTGAAGATAGAATGGAAGAGATTCTGAAGACCTGAGAGAGCGCAAAAGAAAGGGAAATGAAAGCCCAAAAAGAGAAGGATGACGTGGACTCTATGGGGTAGAAGACCCAGTCCGTTGTCCAATAATTATACAAGCAAGTACCAGAAGTCCCCCTGGTTGTTGAGGCTAACATGGAGGTAAAATTGTTGAATATTGGGGATGTTATGAAGAGATTCTGAGAGCAGGTCTAGGATCTCTAACGACAGACCACACCAGGCATGCCACCTGAGGTGTGCGAGGGTGGACTGCGGACAATAACAATAGCAGTTGATAGGATTAAGAAATTTGAAGATAACTGTGCATGCCTTTGTGAGGAAAGTGCCAAAGTATGGGAAGAACACATGGCGGACCTAGAAATGCATGTTGTAGAGGAAAAAATGTGAGTAGTGCAAGAGCAGGCCAATGAGGCGACATAAAAGGCAACAACATTACCACTGGTTGAAAGAATGACATCCATTTTGGCGCAAAGATAGACATATGTTGAAGTAGAGCGACTGAGGAACTAGCAGAAGGTCCTTCAACAAAGACTTGGGCCTAGGTAGGAGGAAGCGTTCAATTTTATTGGAGACTTGGCCACTGTCTAGGAGAAGGTCAAGTAGGTCATGGTTGATACAAAGAATAAACTACATGATTTGACCGAGCAAGCCACTGAGGAGATAGCAAAAGAGGCCACCATTGTCACAGAGGTGGAAACAACTAAGGCTACTACGCAACGATTCATTAAGGCATGCAAGAATAAGCAACAAGACTGAGTGGCTTGGGATGAACCATAGGTGACTGTTTGGGGCCTGATGGACCGACAGTTTTTTGATATAATTTTGAGAAAAATCTAAGTAAGAAGGAATCGCACAGAAGGAAGGATTCACGCAGAAGGAAGGATTCACGCAGAAGGAAGGATTCACGTAGAAGAAAGGAATTGCGTAGAAGGACGTGAGGGACAGAGACAACGCAAAGACAAAAGGATAAATCGAGTGAGCGAGAAAAGGAAGTACAAATGATGATAGTGCAACTTTCCTGAAATAGAAGGAAAACAAAAAAGATGTATAAAGTGTTAACGCTCTGTAAATTTCCTAGAGGTTGTCAGAAAAGAAGAAATCTACGGGAGGTAACTTTATCCAGCCACTTCGAAGCTAGGATCTATCCCTACCAACTTCAGAGAGGGATCTCTCTGTATGATTTATATATGTTTCAAATTTAAAATATTAGGCTAGGTAAAATAAAATATGTTTGTTTTGTTTGTTGTAGTTTTCGTTGGGTTGGCTGAGAGAGCTTTACACATCCATTGGGCTATGGGGTCTGTATCATGAAATAAAATCTAAACCAGAAAACAAATAAACTTTTCACAGGGCGAGATAATGTAATCGCTGGATTCTCTTAGTAGCATAAATGAGGAATGGTAAAAAAAGAGAGAATGTCAATTACAATAAAGAAGCAGTTAAGAATTTCTTTATTGTAAAATCAGAAGATGAAACACTAAAATCTTTTAAAGTCAGAAACAGGGTATACAAAGATAAATCCTGCAACGTTCGTTACTTTCAAAGATTAGATTTAGAAAACAATATGATAACTAAGTGAGAATAACATTTAACTCAGAAAGGAAAACATCACCAATGAGTACACGCAAGAATCCTGTGAAGATGCCTCTTTGTATTAATGGAAGATCTTTTAAAAAATATCACAGTCTGATAACTCGTTGGGCGTAAAGATCAACCCTCAATACTTCGAAAAGTGAAGTATTTATAATCCAAAATTACAAACGATCCTGTCATTAAAGATCAAGACATGGTAAATCTATTTTTAGTTTAACTATCTTAACAAATTACAATAATCTAGGAAACTGTTTGATGATGTGTCGAAACTTCATGCTATTTTCTGGGTGAACCGTTGGTGAGGCCTCTGCACGACCTCGTCTGACTAGATAGCTGACTGGGCTGGGACAACTCATCGACTACTCGATCAGGTTGCAAAGCTCTTCCCATCGAAGATGACTGGGAACGCTGACTTTGAGTAATCTTCGGTAGACTTCATCCATCTCTGTGTACTTGGAAAAAGTAGGCTTGGTGATGAAGATGTACCGGATCTCATGCTGTATGCTGATGTCTGACTGTAGTGCATCTAGGAATGCCTTGCCCGTGATACTACCTTGAATTCCTGAAAACTTCGAACTATCCTTAGCCACATTGGCTAGTCTCTTTTTGTAATCGGGGAGCGTCATCAATTTGTCATTTATCACCTTCAAACCAGGGAGACCTTTCTTCTGTAGAGCCTTGATCTTGCTAAAAAACCTTTGTACCCCTAGGTACATAGTCTGAACCTTTTCTTCCAGCTGTAGCATCATTCCTCTCTTGGTCAAGACTCTCTTGACCTCAAGGATGGTCTCCGTTCTATCCTCAATTCTCAGCTCTTCCAACTCCTCTCTGGTTTTAGAATTCAGGAATTTGGTGATTTCATTAGCCTGTGTGGGCATCTCTCCCAGTTCTGATATAATATTCTCGATGGCCTGTTTACTTCTCTGCACCAATTCATTTTGCTCAAACATAATCTGTGTCATTGGCCATATTTTATTCATAGACTTGGTGATGTCTATCCAGACACTTTCTTTGACTTCGACCAGTGTTTTGCCTGCCACTATTTGATTCCGAAGCTGTTGTAACTCTTGTTTGAGCTGGTCTGATACTTGTTTTTCCTTGGAGTAGCTGGTTTGATAATAATATTTGAGTTCCTGAAGGTTCTCAATCTCCTTTTTGAGCCTGCTAATCTCTGTCTCCTGCAGATTCATCTCTTCCATAGATTTAGCCAATTCAACCGTCTTTTCTAGAGACGTCAGTGGATTCGCCGATGGAACTTCTGCTAGTGATGTTGTGCTCACTCCTGAGAGTGGAATTGCACTCAATGGAATGACTTCCATGGGTTTTGACTATTCTTTCTCTTTCACTAGCTTCTCCATTTCAACTTCCATTTCCTTCAATTGTGCATTCTGCTCCATGATCAACTTAAGCATTTCATCATTTTCTCCTTTTGTCTCTGCTATTTCCTTTGCCTGCGAGTCTAATGTTGGTGGCAACTTCAATTATTTCCTCAAAGATGATATGTCGTCATTTTTCTTCTTGATCATCTCCTCGATTGCTTTCACATTCGAGGGATCATACCCAATCTTGAGGACCAGTTACTCTAACGTCTTGATCTTGTTATCCTTGGCAAAGGATGATATTTTCTCCAACTTCAACTGTGTCTGGACGTTGTTCAGAGACACTTTTAACTTGGAGGTAGTAGTGGAAGCATGTGCTAGCGTGGAGAAAACCATTTCTCCAGTTTTCCTGTGCAGATCCATTTGATCGGCTGGGTGCACGTCCTTAGTCTGGAATTCAAAAATTTCCCTTTAGTAATCGGTGATTACCTTTGGGTCTGGCACCTATGCTTGGAGAAATGCCATGTGCATTCTACCCTTCTCCGTGTTGAATGTCGATAACAACCTGTGTTGTGCAGTCGACGTCTGCTTACAGAACTGTGCATATGTGTTGCTAGTTAAAGTCTGATTCTTTTTCTTGATCAAATCATATTTCTCAAAGATACTCATCTTCAGTCTTGTCTTGCCTGGTTGGTTGATTGGTGGAGTATCTATAGGCTTCTTTGGTAATGTTGTGGTTATGATCTGGTTGCTTCTTGTACTGAGGAGCGATCGAATAACCTCTGTCATTATAGTGGATGGAATTTCCTTTTCTCTAGTCGGGTCAGGGGCCGGACTGGTTTTTGGCCTCTTGGTATGCATTCGAAATTCTTCTAATGATACTTCAGTGACAGAAGGTGACAGATCCTGCCTAGGCCTTTTTTCCTTTGGATCCTGTGGGGTGGTCGTCTGTGATACAGTAACCGGGAGGTCCTGCTGTTGTGTCTCAACCAAAGTATTTGGCTCCCACTCCGTCTAGTTGGAAATATTTTCTACTTTAGGCCTAGATATGTGAACATACGGGATATTCTTGTTTTTTATCCTCATTTCTGAAATTATCGCGCACAGATCATAGTGCCATGTGAAACTAACAAAGAATTTCATTTCCTTTAGCAGTCTGTCTGCTTCCTCCCCGACACCTTGACTGTTGCAGATGAAAGACCCAATCTGCCCTTTGATTCTGAGTTGTTGCTTCTTCTTCAAAGACACAAAATGAATATCATCTGAGTTTATCATCTGCCTTATGTATTCCAGGGCAAAAGTTCTGACAGGTAAGTATTTGGGTAGTTTATATGGGTCCAACTCGCACCCATAGACTTTGATCTCAGTGTGATTTTGGTACAGGTACCAATCACTAGTCTTTGTATGGTCCGAGAGATGTAGGATCCTCTGAACTTCATCATTAATTCTAGGTTCAGGTCTGCCGCTGAGCATACTCATCACTGGGTGGTAGAACTGATCGATGAACTGCTTGAAACTGAATTCTGTGGAGTTATGTCTGAGCAGGGAAGTCCATGCAGTTACTGCCTGGGGTCTGCCATCTTCATCCATCTTCTGCATAGAAAAAGAAAATTTGTCCACTTGGAAGAAAACAAACAGGTATGCCAGTATTGAAGAATACCGGAACATGCCTTCTGTGGCGAAATTGATGAATTGCTTGTGAATATTGTCTGCCAGGAACGTGCTGAAGTCGAACTGTATAGTGGGTTTCTCATCAGTGGAGAAAATAGACAGAAAACCCAAAATGGGTTCATCTACCCATTGATCTGAAAAATAACCAAGCAAGGCACATAACGACGTGATAACCTGGTTTCCTTTTGTTGAGAACATGGAGGAAGGATAAGGGGGATTTGTAGTGGGGAGCTGAGTGGATTGTGGAAGAAAAAGCTCAAAAATTTGAGCTCTTTGAGGAAACGACAGCTTCTGGTATAGCTCTGTGATGATCTCGAGGTTAAAAGGCGAGGCAGAGTCGGCTCAGGATATTTGCATCATTTGGTCAATTGTTTTTGGTGTGATGAGGAAAAGAATTTCCCCGGACGAGGACATAATGGCTCTTTGCTCGAGCATATAGTGGGCTTGGCACTTGAGGGCGAATTCTGGGAAGTGGTGAATCTGAGGGAAGAGATACAAGGGTAGGTTGGACTCCCCGAGTCCAATTTCGTCTCTCTGGTCCAGGAAAACTTCTTTAAGCCATGACTGTAGGTCTGCGAAGTCGAAATCGCACTTTGTGTCTGCGATTAAGTAGTCTTTGTCGGCCAGAGGAATCCTGGCGAGGTCGAAAGGAGGCGGGAGAAACAAATTCTCCTCACCTTCTGTTCATTTTGACTTTGGCGCCATTACTGTAACAATACCTACAAATAAAACAAAGTTAGCGGGGACGAATGTAGATGGGGGCGACTGACTGTAACGGAGAGGAAAATGGG
>ML819492.1:0-11789 GCA_009831015.1 Picea engelmannii
TCTTCTTGCTCTTTATATTTCTTATCTTCATCCTTCTTGAGTATCTTGATGGACCCTGGATCTTTTCCTTGGTATTCTGAAAGCTTCTCATTATATTTTTCTACCTTCAAAAGTGATGTATCAATACAATATTCTTGTGCAAAAGGAAAATCCAAAGGATCATACTCAATGACCTGAGGTGCCACATCGTACTCACAGTCACTCCAATAGTCTGGGATATTTTGGTCAACTACATGATTCTTTGCAACATGTTGACTGTATAAAATCTCAAATGTCCCATCCCTAATAGGGATATATGCATGAGTAAGGTCCATACTGAGAAAGCCCCCAAGGGTAGTGAACCAACTTCTTGACAAGAGCATGCCCCAAGTGTTTGGTACATCAATCACAATTATATTCATGATGAGGCCGATGTGGGGGAAAGCTTACAAATATACATCCACGTATTCTATGAGACCATACACTTTCACCTTCTTTGAATCAATACCAAAAACATTCCCGTAAGGGCGATTTGTCTTTAAACCAAGTTGTTTCATGACTTTTAGAGACATTACATTTTTTGAAGCTATGGAATCCAACATAAAATTATTCAAATGAAAACCATTTATTCCCAAGGAAAGATGAAAGGGAGGATTTCCTCTTCATCACTCCCATGATACATAGTATTTAGGATCACCGAAGGATCCCCTGCTTCATCTTGTACCTTTAATTCCTTCAAAACTTCTCTTCTTACAGAGGGAATATTTCACATCTCCACCACAAGTACCGACATATTCATCTTCCCCATCATGCCTAGTACAACTATGTTCAGGTGAAGCTCCTCATCTATTGGTGTAGTTTGTGGAAGCAAGTCATGAACTGGAGGTGTAGGAGGTGGAGGCACTTCCTTTTTTTTTTTGAGGTGGTGGGACTGGCACTTTTTTTCTTCTTGAGTATGTCAATATTTCATTTTTCCTCAAATTCTCCTTCAAGCCTTCATCCATTTGGTTCAATACTTCCAACCGATCTCATATAACTGCATGCTTCATGATTTCCCCAAGTTGTTACTCTATGATATCAATGCACTCATCATCCTGGAGGGAAAATTTTGTATCAATGATGTTCAACCTGTCCATAAGGATGAAACCTTATTTTTTCCTCTATCTTAGACAATCATTTTCTGAATGAGGTTCCTAGCAAAGAAAACACCATGGATATCCCTCCATGTTAACCATCCCAACAGGATTCAAAGTGTCAGTTGCCTTTGCCTCTTGTTATGGCCTTCTTTTCCAACCTGTGTTTTCCCTTTGTTGTGTGATAAACTAAGGTATTGCAGCAGAATGATGACTCTCCAAAGTTGTCAACCTATTCATGATCTGATTTTGACTCTAGATAAACTGGGCATTCATTTGATCAAACTTCTGAGCCAAAAGTGTGACTGGATCATGTACATTGTGTCAATAACATTATGTTTTCCTTCTTTGTTGTCCATCTACCTTTGAACAACTTAGTGAAAACTTCATAAGTTTGCAAGTGATTGTCGAGCAAGCCTTTGAACCACTTTTTAGCATCTTCATCAAGAGACATAGCTAGTAGCCTCATTGCAACATCTTCGTGTTCTATACCATTGTCTTCCATGGCCACACTAATAGAGTCAAGATGTTTTTCAGGTGTAACAATGTTTTTTCCCAGTGAACTTTGCCAACAACTTGTGAGACTCTTTGGGCATGGTATTGGGGTATCCAGGGAAAGTGTCTATATTTAATGGCTTGTAAAGGCTACCAACCCAAGAATGAGCCAATGGAGTGAGGGGAAGGTTTCTTTGAAACAAGGTTTTGACAACAGGAGAATTATGAGGAGGTCTTCTTCAGTAAACCTTGGAAGGCTTAAACCTCCCTTGGGGAAGTGTCTTTGAAAATACGGGTTCTTAGGTTGTGGAGTCTCTAGATGAACTTTATGAAAAGCTCATCAAAAGTGGAAAGGGAACTTCCCACAAATGGATTTGTCAAACAAGGTAAGGAAAAGGATTTGGGATAGACTTGCCAACTATCATTATGGGATTAGAAAGGATTCAAAATCCTCCCCGACAATGGCACCAAAAATTTTATCACACAGTTTATAGTTTCAGCAAAGCCCAACCCAAACAAGAAGTGTGTGACACAACTAGGAATACCTATCACTGTCACCTCAATAGTTATCCACCTCATTTTAGTGAAGGACAATTCCAACACAAGGGAGGCTTCATGGGTGACCGTAGGGGGATTGCAAAGGGAGAAGCAAGGAGGTAGAAGAACACCCCTATAGGTCAAGGTCAAGGTGAGGATTGAGGCTTGAGGAAAGAGTCTTTGAAAGTGGTAAGTGGTTTCCAAGGTTGTTTACTTGCATAAAAGTGTTAGAGAAACCTAAACACGACAATATATGATTATACAAGCTTCAAAACCAATGGGGAATCAGGAAGAAACCTTGTTATCCAAAAATTGCAGCAATGAGGAAATATATATCAGCAGTAAAGAAACCATGGTAGTTGCAAATTAACCCATCAATGTCAAGTATATGATGCTTGAAAGTAAAGCTAGCAAATAGTAAACAATCTTCCAATGTTTGAACAAAGACTTTGATAGCAAGAGAGGGTTTTTAATGAGTGTTATCAACAAAGTTTTATAACATCCTTATGGTTGTAGAAAAAAAATTCTACAACAACAAATTCTAACCACTAAAATCAGCAAGTAAGCCACCCAAACAATAGCTCTTAAATAGTAGATCAATTATCATAGTTTGCAAGTGAATTTCAGCGGTAGAAAAGTGAGTAAAGAGTAAGAGAAAGTGAGTTTGTTGCAGCCCTATTGGTTGTAGTTTAATGTTTGTTACAACAGCTCAATCACTTAGAAAAAAAATATTCCCTTAGCTCACACGATAGCTTAAATCATGTAAAATTTAAATCTAAACTTGAACAATTCAATATCTCAAAATTCATGTTTACCAATGCAACAATATTCAATCTCCAATGCAAAGATTAGTGTCTTATCTATTGGTTAATACAGTCTCTTTATTTGAGATAGGGTTTAGAAATATTCTATGGGTGTAAGCCCTTTTACTCCCTAGAGAATATAAACCTTAGCGAGTTCTTGCTACAAGGGTGTAAACCATCTTACTCCTTGTAGTAATCCTTAATCTTTTTCAATAACAATAGTAGAAACTTCCTTGATGGAGGGTGTATGCCCTTATACTTCTTGTTGGGCTCTTTTGGTCACTTGGTTGAGCAAAAAGAGACCCTTTAGCTGCCTTGTTAGACCAACAAGACAGTACAAGAAGTGGTTAGTTGATTAGTGAATCAACAAGAAAGTAAATAAAAAAACAAATAACCAAGGAATAAAAGTAAACTAAGCATGTAAAAACTAAAATGGATGCATGAAATTGACACAAGAAATAACTACCCAAATGGAAAGTGATCCTTGAATTGAGAACACCAAAGGAGAAAAGTGAGACCTATGAATCCCCTATTCCTCCTTGGGAGGGCCCTTGACGCCCCCAAAAGTAAATCTTTACTCTCCTATCTATGACTAACAATGGTGAAGAACTTCTTGGTCGAGTTTCTCAAGAGGTGAAAAGATTACCAAATGTTATGATTGATCAAATAGATCTCAAGATAATAGATGGCTTCTCTAAGAGAAAATGGGCAACATAACAATATAATGAATTCATTCCTTTTCAGCATACCATGGCTATGTATTTATAGGACCAAAGAAATATATTACATAACATGTTCCAAGTGTGAATGGGAGACCTTTGGAAGTACTTCTCATCCTTTCAGTTACCCCAAGGCGATATTTTAGGTCGATCTTGATGTCTTGTCTTGGTACACTTTAGCCTGGAAGTGGTTGAGGCCCGACCAATTTCATAAATGCATCATTTCTGCATCAGCGTGGCTTTCTTCAGAGACAGTTTCATAGGACATGCAGAGTGCACATCCTGCTCCTTGTTGACCCATGTGGATGTGCGCATGCTAACTTTGGTGGAAGTGCACAGAAATTCATGGGTATTTTTATATAATTTTGGCATCTTGCTGAAATAGGTTCTGTAAATGTTGGAAGTATGTTGTGTTTTTTCTGGTCTTTTCTTCGACCATTGTCTGTAATGTTGTGAGTGATTTTTCGGTGATAACAGATGCCCCTTGATGTGTGAGGTTAGGAGCATACATTTTGTCGAAATACATCATTGTTTCTTTTTTGTATAGGAGAGTTGTAATTATTATTTGAGAGGGACAGTAGGAGCAATCCATTACAAGAAGAGGGGATTCTGATGGGAACCAAGTATTCTCCAAAAACTGAAATATAAATTTGGGTACGAATGAGGCGGGCATGCCCCATGCTCGTGTCATGAAACCACAAATGAAGGACAGTAACTGAAACTGTTGATGAAGTGGATGTCTGCAGTGCCCTCGTGGGCGTAAAAAATGGAAAATGATGGTTTGATGACTAAATGGGATCTGAATTGATGGATGGATAAATTGAAGGCATTGATGGCCTAGAGAATTTAGAGGTCTTCGGTTGTTACTGAAAACTGCAACGGCTGCATAGTAAGTAAGACCCATCATAACATGAAGCTTTGTTGGAGTCGAATGTTATGGGGGTCAACGACATCAGTCTAGAGAAATGAGGACTCTTTATGAGTCATTTGAGACTGCTCATAAATAAGGGAATGAGATCCAAGATATTGCCACCTTCTTGAAAACTTGTCCTGGCGTCGATAGGGAAGGGAGTCTGACTACAAGAAGCAAAGGGATTCTTGGCATCAATTTGATCAAAATGGTATCAGGAATTGAATGGAGAAAATTATGGATGAATTGGTTACATGGACGATGTTCGAGATATATGGGACTCCATAACTTCCCTTGTTTGGGAGATGATACATGATGGTAGCAAATGTAAACAGGATCTGGCGTCAGGGGGACAACCAGATATTGGGTGAACTGTGTTGAGTGGGTGATACTGCAAAGGAATGTAAGATAGGTCAAAATACAGAAGTGTGGGGAAAGGGTGTCAGTGATAGTTGGTATCTTTTCCATGATAGGGATATCTTTGCAAATATGGTGATGAAAGTGGAATGCCCCAACCAAGGGTGACATGGGTTGTTGTGTGCCAAGGAAAAAAGTGCCATAAGTGGCAATAGAAAAAATATGCTCTACTTGCTGAAATTTGAAACGTGCTTTATACAATTACCAAATTAATAAAAAATAAATGGGTTGAATGTACACGTATAGAAAGGAGTGCCCCAATGAAGGATGGTTGGGCTTGCTTGGGGCATCGATAGTGAGATGCAACTAATGAAGGGTGGGGTCCCCTTGGGTTGGTTTCTGTACCAAGTAGATGGATGGAGGATACAATTGCAGATGGGAAATTGATGGTGGGTGATATGGAGGTTTAATGATAATGTGGAGGTGCATTTAATGTAACCAAAAACATGATGTGGGAGTCCATAATGGGGTGGTTAGCAAGATTATGAGGAAGAAGTATGAGGTTCTTTCTTTGGGGTGTAACACTACTAGGACTTCCCAGCCTAATGGATAGAACATCATGAGTGCCAATATGCCAAGGGGTAAATATATGTGGGACAATTCATGGAGGTGAGAATTCTATCGAGTAACAATACTTGAATGTGAAAGAGGTGGGGGTACTGCAGATCAGCTGGATATGGGGGTCCTAAAGGTAAATGTTGAGGGGTATAGCTAGGATATGCACTTGTTTGCAATGGGTGTGAGAGCATGTTAGTTTTGAACATATACCTAAGGGGGTCATAGGGTGGCCAAGACTGAATGGGTTGTAGACTGTTGTACCAAGTACCTGCACACACAAACATCAAATAACCAATGTGAAAAATATATGAAAAGTAAAGAACATATGACATGTATTTGATAAAAATTATAATGAGTGTGCATACATGTTCCCAGGGCTAGGAGAGGGATCCCTGGGACTTCTTGATAAAATGAAAAACGGATGATACCTACATGTAGGTGACAAAGTCTAAATCATTTTGTCATGAACGGTGTGAAAAATGGAGCCCCTGGGCTCCAAAATGAGTGATTGGAAGTTTGGGGAGGGGGTGTAGATATGGGTGTGGGGACCACACTGCCACGTCATTTGTACCTACACAAGTTGAGTTATAAGAGCTAGTTTATGTGCATTTGTGAGTGGTACGAGGTTGTGGGAACATTGATTGGACATGTGAGAGAGTGTGGTGAGTGGTCTCAACCTCCTGCATATTTGTATTTTGGTATTTTTTGGGATGGGGGCCGTACAGAGGGTCGTATGACCAATTTTGAGCTTAGTGTTTGGGCTTGCATGGGTAAAATTCCTCTTCCCATGCACTTCTATGCGGGTAAAATCACCACAGTTGCACACAATGTGTGTGACTCTAGCCCTTTCTTTCACGTGGTTGCTAGAGGGATTTTCACACAAAACTATGTGATTGTCAAGGGGAAAGTTATGTAGGCCCTATACAGCTATATGGAAAACAACCACACAGCTCTACGCACCTGTTTATGGGAGAGGTACGCAAAATTGTGTGCATGTCTGTTAGAAATTCGTGTAGCATTAGCGCACCTATCTGTAGGACAGTTGCACAGATGTGCACGCCTGTTTGGGGGATAGTTTCACAGATGTGCATGCCTGTCTGATAAGGCAGGCATGCAAGATACAAAGTGGACTTTATTGTGGTGAATTTTGATTTGGTTATGTGAGCTGACTCAATTTTTATTTTTTTTGTTGGATTGGGTGCGGGTTTGAGAGGATTGCATGCCTATTTGGTGGAGAGAGAGAGAGACTGGGAGTCTCTCTGGAGAGATGTGGGAGAGGATGCCCAAATTCAACGTTGATTGGCTCAGGCAGGTATGTTGAGGTTTTTTTATTGTTCTCTTATACGGTCACACGAGAAGCTCCTACATTTTATTATTGGGACATGGAGGCCACTGTGACAGTTGTTTTTGGTACGAGGTCAAGAGATCTGTTTTACAATGGATATAGACCTTTACTATATCATGGGTCTCCCATTTCAAGGTATCGAGTTGGAGGCCCAACCTCAGATTCTAGCAGGGGAGACAGTGGTGGGGATGGTGAGACGACATTGTTCACGTGAGGGGCCATTGACCAGGGGTTCTATTAACATAGGTTTTATTGATCCGTTGGAGACCCATGTATTTTTTGCATTGGTGATGAGAATTTTTGGGTCACTGGGGACTGAGTGTATTTCTAGGGAACACCTTTTTGTAGTGGAGAGGGTGATGGTCGAACATATGTATGCATGAGCGCAAGTGATGCGCTCGTGTATGGTGGCACAACTAGACCAATGTATTGTGATGATGTCGGGGGATTTTGCATTTGGGTTGATCCTCTCTACCTACTTTTTGGAGAGGGTGATCTTGTTATGCCCTAGAGTGATACTGGACCTACCCCATCTGCATGATCCTTGGCTTCAATGATGGGGACATATACTGGCGCGTCATGGAGGAGGTGATGGTGGGAACTACTTTACCGAGAATTTTGAGGGGGTTTGGAGGCAAACCACGTAGATTATTTTGGATTTCCCCTATTCGAAAATGGACTTTCGGCATCATCCTGAAATGATCCTACCTTGTGGAGAGTTATGGGTCCATCAAGGTATGTTTGTGTTTTATTGTATGTCTGATATGCTTTGAATTATGTGATTTGTTATGAAAAGACTAATGAGCCTATATATGTGGTTTTGCAGATGTAGAACCAAACGACCGAGAGGGTGATTTTGTTTGTGTAGGGGTAGAGGAGAGGACGACAAGACATCACCAATATGATGACCCTAGGGCAGGTCCCTCACATGCACCATCCACATATGAGGTGGTCAGCTTAATCTGAGAGATGGAAAAGTTGTGGAAACGTTTTGAGACTATGCTACAGAGGGTACCAGAGGATTATTGGCCTCACGTCCGAGATGATCAGATCCTGGAGCAGTGTATTGGGGGCGGGTAGGAGTGGTGATTGTTGGTACGACGTGTTGCAGTAGTGGCTGTTGTAGTGACAGGGTACATCCCCCCGGGACTGGTTCCCCTAGCTGGTAGGGGAGGGATACTTCATGCTAGCAGGGGACCAATAGAAGACCCTTCGATAAGGGATTTTTAGGAGTTAAAGGCACCCTAGACATTGTATTGTATGGTCATGGCCCACAGTTTTGTGTGATTTATGTATAAAAGTTGAGTCTCCCCTTTTGTATATGCTGATGGAATTTTGAGTTACTTGAGCCTGGCGAAGTGGACGAGGATATTTTATATTTTTTATGAAAAATTTATGGCACATCACACATATGCCAAAAAACAGAAACATCATCATCAAAAATATATATATCTATATATATATATATATATATATATATATATATATATATATATATATCTTTATCTTTACATTCATTCTTCAGAATGTAAATTTTATATTTCTTAATAAAAATTACGCTTTTTTCCTTTGGAAAAAATATATATATTATATGTGTGTGTGTGCGTGCACACACACACACACACATATATATATACATATTTTTTATGATGATGTTTCTCTTTTTTGGCATATGTCTAATGTGTTTGTTTATGGGTTGTTTACATTTTTTTATGAACTATGTTGAATGAATTGTGAGTGTATGTTAATGTGACAAATTCCAATCTAACACTTGATTAGCCATGGTATTTGTAACTTGGTTCAGACTTCTAGGAATGTGTGTGAATGTGATGGATTCAAAATTTTGAGTAAAAAGTTTAACTTGCAGGTACTTGCAATGTAGGCATGGATCATGGATTGATACACATTATTCAACTGTGGGACGATGAGCTGAGAATCTAGAAGGATTCTTAGGTGATGAATATGGCGATGACTAGATTCTACAAGAAGGCCAATGACGACAGCATACTCAGCTTGGTTATTGGTGGTAATACCGAGGCATATACCACTGGAGTGAAGTAGTACATGTTCCAGGGTGTAAATGATCCAAGCTATCAAAGAAATATTATGATTCCAACGACTAGTACCATTGGTGTACCCGATGTAGTAAGTGGATGGATAATTCATCTGTCAAAACAAGGACAAAGGATCAGATACATGTCATGGAAGGGTTTTTTGTATAAAATAATTAAAACACTAGGAAAATACAAGAAGAGCCTATGGTAGGGTGTCTATGCTTAAGGGTGGAATTTCTTCAAGTATAACCTGTTGATAGGGTCTTTGAGGGTAGTTCCTTTAGGATAGGCCAAGATGTAGACACCCTTAGTGAGACAAAGGTGAATGATAAAGTGTCCTTGCCAAAGGGACTCAATTTCCCATGGCATAAAGTGTTGTGGTCAATTTCATAGGCCAACACTAACTTGCCTTCTTTGAATGATTGAAGTTTCACATGGCGGTCAAAGACTGCTTTAGAACATTTCTTGGCCACTTTTTTGTTTTGCAAAGAGGAACGATGATCCTTGTCTAAAGACTCAAGCTTGAGAAATCGTTGCTCTATCGGGTTTGTGTCAGGTAAGAGCTCAATTGCAATTCGCAATGTGTATATTTTTCATTCTATGGGAAGGACAGCTTCGATGCCATGAACTAAGTGGAAGGGTGTGAAGTCAGTAATAGTTTTGAAGGTTATGCAATATGCCCATAATGTGGAGAATAGCATGTGATTCCAGTTGGTTTTGTGTTTATTGACAGTGCATTGGAGCATGGTTTTGAGGACTTTATTAATAGCTTCAACTTACTCATTAGATTGTGGATAGTATGGGGAAGTGAACTCATGAGTAAACCCAAGCTTGATAAATAACTCAGTGAACACTTCATTTTCAAAATGTTTATCATGGTCGGAAAAAAGCTAGAGAGGGACTACAAAATGGCTAATGACATGGTTGAAGAAGAAGTGGGTTGCAATGTCTATCGTATTATTGAATGTTGGCATGGCTTTTGCCCATTTTGTGAAGTAGGCAACAATGACTACGATATACTTGTGTCCATTGTTGGATGGGGGGTTGCAAGTCATGAAATCAATACGCCATTTACAAAAGGGTCCTGCCATAATGACTGGATGGAGAGGATCAGGTGGTGCTCTAGCCTTATGTGTGTATATTTGACACTTGTCGCAACACTTGATGACACGGATGCAGTCATAAAACAAGGTGGGACAAAAGTAACCAACCCGAACTACTTTCTGGGTTGTGGACATACCAGAGAGGTGACCCATGCATGCACCATTATGGAAGTCATTTAATAATTTTTCTACCTCATCGATGTTGAGGCAATGAAAGAAAATAGTGTTTTCCCCCCTATGATAGAGGACATATCCTTTGAGGAGGTAGCGGGAAGCTTGGTTATGGATGTGGCTGTGATCGTCTTGGGAGGGATGAGGGCCAAGTTTTTGTGTACGAAGATAGACAAGAATGTCGTTGTACCATGGTTCGTCAGTTGAAATCAAAAATAAATGTTCATCCGAGAAGTTTTCATTCACAGGGGGGTCAGAGAAGTTTGATGGGAAGTTTGCAATTAGCTCTGTGAGGACGAGAGATTTTTTTCTCTAGGGAGTTGTGAACTCGAGATCATATTCTTGAAGGATGACAATCCAAAAAGAAAATTTTCCATTGATCTGGTGTTGACTGAGCAGGTATGGCATCGGATTGGAATCTACCATGACCTTGGTAGTTCGAAGCAAGATATAGTAGAGCAGTTTTTGAACCACGACACTACTACATATGGGCAGATTATTCCACAAAACTTTTCCACGCTTCCTCTAGTTTCATATTTTTTTTAAACAGGGCGAGATTTTCGTCTCTATTGCCACGAAAGTTCGTCGCAATATCGACAAAAATCTTAATTTAACCTAGTCAGGATTTTCGTCACTATAGCAACAAACTTTCGTGGCAATAGCGACAAAAAATTTGTTTATCACATTGGTCGGTGTTAATGGCTAGTTGACTATTTTATCTATATATACGTCACTTTAAGAGACTTTGCGACACAATTGTTATAGTTGTGACACTATTCTTGGCTTTTGTTTGAGCTGTTTATTTTTTCCGTCACCCACCGGTTGAACAAATCCAATTCTCGATCTACATAGCTCGGATTTTGAACTTGCAAGGTTAGTATGTTATTTTTTATTGATGTACTCATTTAACTTGTAATTTTTTTTTCAAATGTCCAAATTGCATTTAGCTTATTTTTTCCTTGATAATATATTTATATAATATGTGTAGTTATACCATATTTCATGTCTTTGGTTTTTGGATATAGTTAGTATATTCTATGGAAAAGGGTATGTGGACTCCATAATATTCTAGGTTTATGGAATCCACGTACCCTTTTCCCTTCAATTGTAGCTATAATCTCTCTCTCTTTTCATTGATAAAGATATGGAATTGCTCTTGAAACTCAACCCTAATCGGTGAAATGATAGTAATTGATTGCTATATTCCCTGCTAAAGCAGGGACTAATAAGATACATAAACACTAACCCTAAACTTATGTTAGGTGTATATGTCGTTATTATATAAAGAAAACATTTGTACACATATGACCTTATTATAAAGATGTTATCTATGTAGGGAGAAGGGGCACGCCGAAGGGGGTTATGAATATCGTCCCTTGGTAAGAGAATTCAATATTTAATGTATTCTCTGTAATAATCAGAATGTCATGAATTTTAGTAATATTTCTTATCGGGATTTTTATATTTTCTATACACACTAACTTTTCTATGTTTTTTTTTAAATATATAGACGATGCCCCCAAAGTGTCGACCTCCAGAGAGTTATTTGTCAAGTACTAGCAGAA
>ML819492.1:11889-27368 GCA_009831015.1 Picea engelmannii
GCAGAACCATCAGATACATATTCATATTAACCATCCATGCATTACATGTACTCCATAAACAGAACATAAAATAAGCACATCAAATCATACATCATGACATCGAGATTTAATGTGGTTCACCCAAAACTGGGTTACATCCACAATGGATGGATTTTTATATTATTCATTCATGTCCAATCCTTACAACTGGTGCACACTGTGCTCAAATAAGATACATCAGTTTTATCCAAAATTCCCTAGCCATTCATGCATACAGTGCACACTTAGCTCATTCTCCAATCATACTCCCGAACTCTACTCATACCATTCGCTCATGCTCTCACTCTAAGATTTCATACACACACACACACACACACACACACACACACTTTCTACCTAAAACCCATACATATTTATACATTTTTATTAGGGCTTAACCCTTTACAAAATGGATGAAAAGGTCTAACTACAACTAACTAACTTCTGCCTTTTGCACGTTGGCTCCTGAATATGCACTAATTGTCCTCTGTGCACGTTGATCATTTGCTTACTTTTCGCATGGTTTGCTACTTCATGATTCCCAAAACTTACCCAAAATTTTCTCCTCCAATAGGCCCCCAACAATCACCTTTGGCTCGTCCTGAGCCACTTCGATCTTTCTTCTAGGTCTCCATGAACTTTTCAAATGTCTCCCTTACAGTTGTGACCTTTTCTCTTGCTTGTGTTTCCTGTTTCACAATTCCCTCGGTCGTGTCTACAATAATATGGGTCTTAAACTTTCTGCGCTTTCTTGTATTGCTTTCTTAACCATGCCATGTGCCACTACTACTTCTACTATCACCTTGTATGCTTCTTCCTGCAGTGTTTCAATCTTTTGTGCGCAAGACTATTGCTACGACCTCATCTAGTTCATCTCTGAATACAATTTTCTACTCTCTTTCATTGTTGCCATCATCTTTGATGGTGGTAATGTGCTCATTAATTCCTTAAAATTATGCACCTTGTCCTGCGCAACCTGTAGCTTATGCCCAATTTCCTACAGTTCCATGTCTTTTGTTAGTTGATTCCATACTCCCATGCTTTATTCATATAACTTGGCTCACTCTGCTTCCAAACTTTTTATGTTCTCTACAGTTGTTGTCATCGTCTTCTCCATTTTCTCCCTTTCCTCTGGTGGAGTGCTCAGTATCTAGCACACTTCCAAATCAGTAATCTTTGTGTGGAATCCCTAAATGGATTCATTGATCTTTGTCACTTGTTCGTCTAATGGGGCATCTTCCTCCCTATGCATTTCTCGAATAATATTATAAACTTCCTAGACCACTTGTTTCCCTCTCTCTGGCCTCTGTGTGGCCTCATACCACTCCAACCTAAGTTGGTCATATTTTGCTTGCAGCACATCCTTATATGTGATTGCCTTTGTCAACTCCATCGATGTTGAAAACGTGCACAATTGTAGTTCTTGCGTCACGCTCATCTGCAAACCATGTAGCACTTCTACCAGAAACTGAGATAGCACCAACTCAATATGACTAAGTTCATTTTCATGATTTTGTAATTCTGTCATAGGTAACTCTAAATCTCCTACTGCCATATTCATAACCCTTCGCTCTCCTGATGTCATAGATGGGTGGGATGTCTTCTTTTGTGCCTTTATCATGTTTTTTGTGCTCTCCATCGACTCTTGTTCACCTGTTCTGACTTGTGCATCTTGGTTGTTTCTAAAATCTGTCGAAGTGTGGCAATCTACACTTACATGTCTGATTTCCTTTTTTCTTGCTTCTATGTTGCTCACTCAAAAGCCTCTGCAGTAACCTCTTTCACTTGATCCACAATATTTTCTAAGTCATCCTCGAATAGGTCCTGGGTGGCCACTTTCTTGATTACATTCCTCTTCTTTCATTGTGGTACTGGTTTTTTTGTATCATGTTCCTTCCAATTATCTCCCTGTTGCGGTACTGTCTTTTGTGATCTTCATGTGCCATATCCTTTCCCTTATTGTTCTCCTTATTCTTCGGCCTTCTTTCTCTAGCTCGTTCTATAACAGTTGTGGTTCCGCCTAGTCTCCCTCTAGTACTAGAGTTTTCCATTTGTCCTTCCAGTCTTCTACGGTATGTCCCAAGTCAACTTCTATCAACTTGTATCTACATGGTAGCCACTATTGCTCTGGGTCCTTCTTGGCCTAAATATACATATGATGTCTTCAGAATCTGATGAGTGTAATCCCCTTGTATGATTCTACTACTTGCGGTAGTATGCATGGTGTATTCTGGATACTCATCTGAATTACCTCCTTGTATAAATAGAACATAATGTTGTTATATAGCTTCCTCTTCTTATGCGCAGTATGCCACAATTTTACATATCTCGCTGCTAAACATCGATTCTTCGTAGCTCCCAAAAATTGAGTGTCCTCTGGCTCCCTCCAAGCCACTAATGTTATCAATATTAATAGCCAGGTACATGATCCTTGCAACATTTTCTCAACAACTTGCATGCAACACTTGCGTCATGAACCAAACTGTATCATCGTCAATGCTTGCAACATCCAGACCGAGTCCACTTTTGAATGTGTCATACTTGTCCTTCATTCTTTCTACCAATGCTTTCTCCTTTGTCTTGTCTATGAATAATGGCGATTGGTATTCCCCTTTTTATGGAAACCTTGTTATCCATGCAATCAACTCTATGTCTATGGATACTAGTCTATTTAACCATAGAAATCCTCTGTGTACACAACCAAGTAATAAATTAACAAAAATATTGATCTCTATGCTATTGCCAAAATGAGGAATATAAAAAAGGTTCAGAATACTTATTTTTTCCAGCCTTGTCGCCCATTCATGTGGCTCTACTAAGATTTATTTTGAATCCGAGGTGAGTCTTACACTTTTGTACTTTTCCAAGACCAATTTTGGAAACTTCTTCATATCTATAAAGTCATGGTATTCATACCTCAGGCTTCCTACTGTGTCGAGCATATCTTCCTCATCGATCACACCTGGTGGAATTTTTGGCTCGACAAGTTCATACTTCGACTCTTTCTATAACTTCACATGCTTTGCTATCAGCTTCCTTGGTGGTACATAATCCCTTGGATAGTGAATCGGGATTTACCCTAATGTTGATTCTCCTGGTGTTTCCTTGGTCACAAGTATCGATGATTGCCTGGTGTATTATTTCTTCAACTGTGATGGAGCTTCTTCTATCTTCGGTGGTGCCATTTCTCTCTGCAACTACTCGCTTGGAAAATCACTTCTTCGGCTTTGTCTATGTTCACTCGACTCTTTGCTCTTGTTGCTCTCTATGAAGATGCAAATAACTTCTTTATGTCAACCATTCAATTTCTTTTATCACTTGTTTCTATTTTTGTTCTTTGCACCAAAACCTGTGTTAAATTTAGAGCAACTATTAATTTCTTTTCAATTTACTAGACAATAATAGCATAAGCAGGATCACTGAAAGATACACAATCACAAGGTACACAACATTTATCCTAAGAAACCCTCATAGGGGAGAAAACCCAGCAAAAAATTCCTTAATATAGATAGCCAATACAATGCTAAGATAATAAACCAAACACTAGAGAATATCCAACACTGAGCAATGCACCTCTCTCTTCCTTCTTCCGGCAACTGGAAATTGCAGCTTCCTTCAAACTTGCACACTATATGAGTGACTTGAGTGAGTGATTTGATGAGGCTCTATCCTCTCTTATTTATATTGGTTTGCAGGTGCTAGGGTGGTGTCTCTTCATCAAGCAGGGTCGACTTCTTCACTTAGTGGTCAAAACCACTTTTAATTAGGCTTGGGGGATAACTTCTTATGTAGAAACATATAATTAGGGTTTGACCAATCCACAAAAGGGGATTTGGTCTTATATAAATACTGACATGATCAATCCACAAAAGGGGATTGATCTATAAGATAATAGCTCAATAATATGTAGAATATTCTTTGCAGTTACAATATTTCAACACTCCCCCTTAACAAGAAGGGTATTCTACAACATCATCATGAGAGAGAGAGAGGGAGAAGCAACAACAACAGCATCTGGAACACTGACTGACATATCTATAAATCATCCGAAGTTTTTCTCATCATCAATAATATCATCATTCTCAGTATGGATCCGGAATGGCATCATCATCATTGTTCACAGTATGGAGCTTGGATAGCATCATCATCATCATTGTTCACAGCATGAAGCTGGAACCCAAAACATCAACATCAGTTAGCATAAAAGAAATAACAAAAACATCAACAACACGAGGTTGGAGCAACATCATCACATCACGAGGCTGGAGAAACAACATCACAGCATGAGGTTGGAGCAACATCATCACAACATGAGACTGGAGCAACATCATCATCATGGGGAAACATAATGATTCAGGTGTATCAATAACATTTTTTGGTACTCTGATAGTCCCTACAGATCTGTCGAGGAATCATAAGATTCCCTAGGATATAAAATCCTAATGTAGCTACCACATGGTACTCTGACAAACTATCCTTACCGGACCTTCGGGTTCTGCCCAGGAATCATAAGATCCCTAGGATTAGAAAAATCCTAACGGAGCTACCAACACTGACCATAGCTAGCATATACATGCACATATACTCTAACAGGCCATCCTTACTGGACCTTCCGGATCTAACCAGGGATGATCAGTCTCCTAGGATATAAAATCCTAACTGAGCTACCCGTTGTTGGTCAGGATACCATAGTATCATCATCATCACTCCCCCTTTTGAGGGAGGTCCTTTCGGACTATACCAAGCTTGTCTCGAAAGTGTTCAAAATTTACACGAGACAAAGGCTTGGTCAACACATCTACAACCTGCTCATATGTGCCAACATATTGGAGATTTATGGCTCCCCTCTACACCATATCATGAATGTCGTGATATCTTATTTCTATGTGCTTAGACTTGTCATGGAACACATGGTTCTCTGTCATCTTTATGCAACTCTGGTTGTCGCATAGAATCACAGTTTCTTCCATTTCTAGATCAAATAGACTTGTCAACAACTTCTGAAGCCATATGGCTTCACAACTTGTGGAACATGCAGCAATGTATTATGCTTCTGTTGTGCTGAGAGAAATACTGGATTACTTCCTACTCTGCCATGAAGTCATGGCTGACCCCAGACTGAAACAACATCATGAAGTGCTCTTTTTTTCAGAAACACTTCCAGCCCAATCTAAATCGGTATAACCAATCAGTTTTAAGTCATGATCTCCATTATAACAGAGACCAAATTCCAATGTACCCTTAAGGTATCTCATCACATGTTTTGTAGCAAAAAGGTGAACACGCCTAGGCTCTACCAGATACTGAATTGTGGTGTTCATAGCAAAACATATATCTGGCCTGGTGTTTGTTAGATACATCAACAATCCAATGATCTTTCTGTACAGTGTAACATCAACCAATTATGACGAAGTATCAACCAAGAGCTTCAACTTTGTTTCCATGGGTGTGTTCATGGATTTACACTCCAACATATCAAACCTCTTCATTATTTCAACTATATACTTCCCTTGGTTAAGGAAGATCTTCTCTAGTCTCTGCCAAACCTAGAGAACTAAGAAATAATGCATTAGGCCTAGGTATTTCATCTCAAACTCTGCAGCGAGCTTCTTCTTACAATTACTGATGATATTTTCTTCTCCAATTAAGAATAATTCATCTACATACAGCAGCAATATAACTGGCTCATCATTCAAAACCTTGAAGTAAAGGTTAAAATCAACTTTACTCTTGGTAAAGCCCAAGCTCATCAGTAAACTGTCAGTTCCTCCATACCAAGCTTTGGGAGCTTGCTTCAATCCATACAGAGCCTTCTTCAACCTGCAGGCATGAGTCTTTTTGTCTTCAACTTCAAACCTTTGAGGTTGATCTATATACACTTATTCTTAAATAACACCATTTAAGAAGGTTGTTTTCACATCTATCTGGTGTAAATTCCACTTCATCTTAGCTGCAGGGGCTATGATGGTTCTGATAGAAGTGTATCTAGCTATAGGAGCAAACATATCTTCATAATCAATGCCTTCCTTTTGAGAAAAGCCACAAGCTACAAACCTTGCTTTTTGTTTTTCAATACTTCCATCGACAACATGTTTTATCTTGTATAACCATTTGGAAGATACCACATATTTTCTCTTCGGTCTAGGAACTATTTCCCATACATCATTATTTAGAATGCAATGGTATTCTTCTTTCATAGCATCTACCCATTCTTTCTTTTTAATGGCTTCTTCAAAGCAAGTAGGCTCTTTCTCTATGATATCACACATCAAAGCTGTATAACTAGAGAATGGCTTAGGTTTCTTTACTTGTCTCATGGTTCCTTCTAGGGCACCATACTTCTCTCCATATTGAATAATTTCCCTCACCCAAGCTGGATTTATCTTGTGAGAGATCAACATCTGGGGAGGTTCTTGAGATTCTATCATATCATGATATTCTTGAATCTCGTCATCAAGGGAAGCTGTGACTTCCCTCACTGGTTCTGTAACTCTTGGAGCTACGGGTTCTTCTTCATATGCTTCTTCAAGTTGGCATCTTCTTGATTTATTTAGTGTTGCATCTTCATCAAAGCTTACATCTCTGTTGATCTCGATATGATGGTAACCTGGTATATAAATTTTGAAGGCCTTTGAGACCTCACAGTATCCAACAAATATTCCCTTCTTTCCTGAAGGGTCCATCTTAGTTCTCTTCTCTTTAAGAATGTGTACAAATACTGGACAACCAAATATATTGAGATGGCTTACTTCTGGCTTCTTTCCGAACAAAATTTCTTTGGGGGTTTTGAAACCAAGTGCACTATGGGATAATCTATTTTATAAAAACATTGTTGGTCTTCTTACTTCTGCCCATAAGTTCATTGGAATATCTTGATCATGGATCATAGTCTTCACTGCTTTCATTATAGTTATGTTCTTTCTTTCTACTACACCATTTTGTTGAGGATTGTAGGGAGTGGTGAGCTCCCTCTTAATCCCATCATCTCTGCAAAAGATTACAAACTCTTTTGAGGTGTTTTATCCTCCATTATCTGACCTTAGTATCATATTTTTCTTTTAGAGAGATTCTCTATCAAGGCTTTGAATTCCTTGAATTTTCCAAACAATTCATCTTTTGATTTCAAGAAGTAAACCCAAGTCTTGCGAGAATAGTCATCAATAAATGACACATAATATACATACCCACTAAGAGAGGTTGATGACATTGGGCCACATACATCTGATTGGATGAGCTCCAAGACTCCTTCTACTTTATTGTCACTCTTCGGGAAAGGATTATTTATGTTCTTTCCTTGTGCACATCCTTTGCACACACCTTCATGATCAACCTTGAAATCTGGTAGACCTGCAATTTCCTTGCTCACATATGATAAGGCCTTGTAGTTGATGTGAGCGAGTATTCTATGCAAAATTTCACATGGACTCTCAGTGGAGTGATTCAACGTTGCATCTGAGTGATCTTTTAATTTATATAGGCCACCTTCTTATGTTCCAATAACAATTGCATCTTATATGGTTTTTCCTTTAGGCCACATAAGGACTTCATCATCTATGAATGCAACCCTGAAGCCTTTCTTATCTAAAACTGAGAAAGAAATCAAATTCTTTGTCAAACCTAGTACATATAGTACATCCTTCATCTTCATTGGGGTCCTTGAATCAAGTTTGCAGTTGGACTCTCCCACTCCTTTAATAGGGTATTGGTAATCATCTCCAAGTGTAACTTTCTGGGGAAAGTTCTTTTCTATAAGGCTAGAGAGAATGTCTTTTTGACTTGTCATGTGCTTAGAAGCACCACTATCTATGAGCCAATTATCCTCTCCAGGTGAAATTGATCCTGAGAGGGCAGAGAATAAGACATAGTCTTCAATATTTTCTTTAATCATCTTTGTGGGTGGCTCATCATCTTCAACTACATGGGCATGGTATCTTTTGTTATTTTTCTTCTTGTATTCTTCTCTTCTAGCTGGAAAATCTCTAGCAATATGTCCAATCTTGTCACAATGGTAACATTGATAAGAGAAGAAATCATTTTCTCTTCTTTGACCTTTCTGAAACTTCTGGTATCTCCTTGGAGGGTGAGATTCTTTATGGATGAATCTATTTGGAGAGTGATACTCCTTATGTAGGCGGGTCTCCTTCTTGTAGTGAGACATTCTCTTTCCTCCTTTAGCATGCGAATCTAGGGCTTGATCTTCATCCCTTAATAGTATTGCTTGTCGGTTAGCTACTCTTTCTTCTTCTTGAACACATTCTTCCCAAAGACTATCAAATTGTAGTTTTTCCTTTCTAGAAAAAATAGTTTGGATGAATGCATCCCAGTGTCTTTTGAGACCATTAAGAGTTTTCATTATGAGTTCATATTCATCTAGGTTATCTCAAATTGCTTCTAGCTTAATTGAGAGATCCTAGAGAAGTAGTCATGAACGGTTTCTCCTTTCTGCATCTTTGTATTCTTGAGTTGGGTTCTCAATTTCATCTTCCAGTTAATGTTCCTTCCTTCATACAATATGGTTAAGGTATCAAATATTTATTTTAGAGTATTCTTAGAATCCACTTGCGGCATTAAGTTATATTTAATAGAGTCTGCAATGATTCTCTTGGCCCTAACCATATCCTTCTGGTACTTTTCTTTAGTTGTAGCATCAGTGGGTTCTGGTACATTTTCCTTGATGAATATTGCAAGTTCATTCTCTTCAAGAATGAGTGCAACCCTATACTTCCAGGAATGGAAGTTATCCACACCTTCTAACTTGTCAAAAAGCTTGGTTCTTGCAGACATCTTGACCTGGAGCTGGGAAAATGACCAAAAAATGAAAGTGTTCATAATTTAGATATGAACTTACCAAGAGGTGCGCTTGGCTGAGGGGAGTAGCCTGGTGCAGTCTGTTTTCTAAAAATACAAATTTTACTCCTTGAAATTGGACCTGCACAAATCTAGACTAGTACTTCTGGTACTGGTTATGGTTTCCTGGTTTTTTGGTTTTCTAGTACTAGTGAAAACTAGGGTTTCACTTTTCGAAGGCTCTGGCCACTGAAAAGGTGCACTCAAGCTACCAATGAGTTCACTAGGCTAGGGTGCACTTCCCTAGATAGTTTTTAGGCTGAAAATATCTTCCAACAAAAATCCCTAATTTTCTTGTACAACAACAATGACATTTTTGGTAACCCAGTGAATGGTGCTCTATTCAATCAAGATCTGATCCCATGTTAAATTTAGAGTAGCTATTAAGTTCTTTTCAATTAACTAGAGAATCAATAATAGCATAAGAAATATCACTGAAAGATACACAATCCCAAGGTACACAACATTTATCTTGGGAAACCCTCATGGGGGAGAAAACCCAACAAAAACTTACTTAATATAGATAGTCAATACAATGCCAAGATAATAAACCAAACACTAGAGAATATCCAACACTGAACAATGTGTCTCTCTCTTCCTTCTTCCGGCAACTGGCAACTACAACTTCCTTCAAACTTTCACACTAAATGAGTGACTTGAGTGAGTGAGCTAATGAGGTGCTAGCCTCTCTTATTTATACTGGTTGGCAGGTGCTAGGGTGGTATCTCTTCATCAAGCAGGGTTGACTTCTTCACTTAGTGGTTAAAACCACTTTTAATTAGGCCTGGGGGCCGACTTCTTATTTAGCAACATATAATTAGGGTTTGACCATTCAACAAAAGTGGATTTGGTCTTATACAAAGCCTAACATGATCAATCCACAAAAGGGGATCAATCTATAAGATAATAGCTCAATAATATGTAGAATATTCTTTGCAGTTACAATATTTCAACAACCTGTAGTCTAATCCAACTTTTACTTTACATTCAATTATTTCCATACTCTGCAATAAATTCGACTTATTTTGCGAATCATGGTCGAGATATTGCCATTCTTTTACGGTCTCGTTGCCACTTTCCATTTATGGCTACACGTCTTACTACTTCGTCGTTACAATCGCTCTTTAATGCTTGCCGCATCATATATGCTCTTTAATGTGTTTCTTTCCCTCTGCGCATATTTTTGTCATACTTCAATCTTCCTTCCTGCGCACATTTCCTTCCTCTTTCCACATCTATATGACATTTTATGGTTTCTCTCCTTACTCGTTTAACCTTATGCATCACTTCAACCTTCAAATTCTTTTATTGTTTTTCTTCTTTTCTTCTTCTTTTCTTCTTCTTTCTATAGTACACTATAATACCAATACTATGGTACATATATTTCGTGCTTCGACTAGTGTGAAAAATCACAGTTATCCCTATATAGTTTCATCCGACTACCATTAACCAATCCTTTCACAACTTCTTCATTCAATTTCTCCAACTGAACAACAACTGCATATGTCACAAACCTGATCACGTATGGTCCTAACCAATGCATCTGAAAATTTTCGGGGTGCTATAAAAACTTGTTGTCATAAAGAAAAACTAAGTATCATGTCTGAAATTCTTTTGTTTAATGTGCCTGTCATGCCATGCTTTCTTGAACGCTTTCTAAACTTACTAATGGAAACTTGCGACAAATTGGTCCTCTTCTATCTCTACTAGCTCTAAAAATCTCTTCTCCACTGCGCCAAAATCTGTAAGCTCTATCAGTGCAACAATGCACAGACTCGGTACTATGAATTCCATAGGCATAATAGATTCTTGGCCATACACTACTCTAAATGGGGTCTGTCTTTTCAACTTCTTACTTGTAGTCCTATACGCCCATATACTATTGGAATCTTCAAGTCTCAGTAGGATCGACTTATATTACACACCTTCATCGGTGCATGTTCTAGTATCTTGTTGAATGATTCCACTATTCCATTTGCATGAGGATGATATGGTGTGATCTTCTGATGATGAATATGAATATCCTTTGTCAATTTTGCAATATTCCTATTTAGAAAATGAGCTCCATGATCACTCATAAGAATTCTCGGGCATCTGAATCTTGTCACCACATTTTCAAACAAAAACCGTGCAACTGTCTCCACACTTCAATCTTTGATTGGCTCTGCTTCATCCCATATGGTCAAGTAATCTATGGCGGTAGTGATGTATCTGACTCTTGATCTCTTCGTTGGTGGATTGATCGGCCCAACAAAGTCCACTGCCCATTTATCAAAAACTTGTAATGTCACTTGTGGTACTAATGACATCTCATCTCTCCTAAAAGGCTTCCCAATTCTTTGGAAAACATCGCAAGTCTTACAAAATTCCTTAGCATCCTTATGAAGGGTTGGCCACCACAATCCTGCGTGTAAAATCTTCTAAGTTGTTTCTTTTTCTGCATAATGAATTCCCGCAACCCCTTCATGTGCCTCTAACAATATCATATGTCTTGCATGTTCTAATACACATCATCACATAATACCATCTGTGCATAACTTGTACAAATTTCCTGCTATAAGTTGATAGTTTGTTGTCTTCACTACTAATTTTTCTTTTTGCGCAACTACAAATTCAAGTGGGGTTACTCTTGTACTCAGGAACTGAACTATGTCTGTAAAACAGTCATCAACCATTTGCATTGTAAATAAGTGTGCGTCTAGTAAGTTGTCATCCAATTTTCATGTGTCTTCTCCTGATAGTATGTGTGATAAGTGATCACGTCTGGAATTAAATTTCCTTGGTTTTACAATTACCTCAAAGTCATATTCCTGAAACAATAATATCCATCTGCATATTCTCCCCCCAACACTGGATTATTGATCAAATATCTTAGCGCAGAATGGTCTATGTACATCTTAAAATGTGAACCCAACAAGTAATGTTTGAACTTTTGTAATGCATACACCAATGCTAACCCTTCATGTTCTGTAGTCGTATAGTTATGTTATGTAGGACAAATTCTTGCTTGAAAATGCAATGGGATGATCTATATCTCCTTATCCAAGCTGAGCTAATATTGTGCCTAAAGATACAGATGATGCATCCACGTGAACATGAAACTCCTTCTTCCAATATGGAAATATAAAAATCGGCGCAGTAACCAATTTATGCTTCAAAGTATCTAAACCTTCCTAACATTCCTCACTCCATTGAAACTTGATCTCATTCTTTAGTAATCTTTCCATCAGGGATGTAATCTGCGCATATCCTTTAATGAACTTCTTGTAGTACCTTGTATGACCCATTGTCGCTCATAACTATTGCACTGAAGTAGGTGGTGGCAAGTCAATAATTATGAAAATCTTCACGAGATCCACCAATAGTCCTTGCTTACACACTACATGTCCCAATAAGATACCAAACGACGCATATAAAATGCACTTCTTTAAATTTAAATATATTTGAAACTACCTACACCTATCCAACATCAAGTGCAAAATCTCAATATGATCTTTCAACGGGCTAAACATCATCCAGTCGTCTAAGTATACTTCTAAGAACTTATGGATGAACTCTTTAAATGCTGCTACAACCACTCTAAAGAATATTGTTGGTGCATTCTTCAATCCAAAAGGAATCACTATGTACTGGTAACATCCCCATTATGTCAAAAAATGTAGTCTTATATATATCTTCCTGTGCAATCTTGATCTAACGATACCCTAAAAATCCATCTGTGAATGAGTAGTCTTCTTGTCCCCCTACATTCTCCAACACTTCATCTATAAATGATGTAGGAAATGGATCATGTAAGAAGGAATCATTTAACTTCCTCAGATATACACAATCATGATCCCTCATATCTTCTTATCCTTGAACACCATTGGACTAATCCACTCTGATTCTGCGACAGGTTAAATAATTATAGCTTCTAACATCTTGTCTATCTCTGCTTTCACCTTCTACTTATAAACCGGGTTAAATCTATATGGTTGTTTCTTCATTGGCTTAACATCTTCCTTCAAGGGGATCTTCATCTCTACTAACTCCCAAGTAATCCCATTCATATCTAAAAAAGTAGTTGGAAACAGATCTTGATACTCGCGCAGTAATTCTGTTTTGTTCTCCACAGTCTTGTCATTCTAATAGTCTCCTATGTTCGCAAATTTGGGCTTATCTTTTGTACCAATGTTTAATTTGCACTTTCTCAATGGTTTTGCATATATGGTCGATTCAAGTTGTAGTCCTTCTACTGTGTGCTCGCCTTCAGTTTCCGGTATTTTCACATTTTTGGGATCTTCTTCCTCCTCTTGGTCTTCTTCAACAACATTATAACAGCACAAAACTTCTTCAATTGTCACAAAATATCTATGCGCGCTACATACATGTACTAGTTTTATCGAGTCTTCTACTGAAAAAATCGTGTTCTTGATGACCTGCAAGGCTGAGTCAATTAAAGGAGCATCATCTTCAAAACTAAAGCTTACTTTAAAATTTCGATTCAATTCTTCCCAATCTTTAGTTTCTCTAAGCACTTCTAGTTCCAAGTACCAACTCTTTAGTATTGTGTCCAATGTGTGTACAAATAAGTGTGTCCATTCTTACCTGGGTACTTTACTCCATGTCACAACACAATGTGTAACGTGTTCCATCGAGTAGCTCAATCATGCATACTTCTACATAGTATCTTCATTCTTTGTCCTGAACTTGACCTGTAATAGTATTATATACTGCTTCCAATATCTTATTCCATCCTTATGCGCAACCCACCATCTTGTCAGGGTCTCTTTCAGTGAGCAATATAACACTAATAATCTTTGTGGATTTGATATTTTCAATTCAAAGTCTCTTATAAAAGAAGCTACACCGGATAGTCTGTCATACCTTAGAGTATCACATAACTCAATTCCAATCCATCAAAACGCATGGGTAATCTGAGCACATTTCCTTGTGGACACTTCGTGTAATCTCTGTTGCCAATTCTCCAAAGCCTCTTCTCAATATGACGTGCATGAACTAAAACTTCTCCAATTAAGTACACCATCGGTTGTAGGGTTCACATAATCTTTCATCCGCGCAATCATGTTATACAGGTTGTCAAGCTATTTTCCCTTTATTGGTTCTACATATCTTCTTCCTTCAGTAGGATCCAACGACGCAGTAACCTTCAAGTCTTCTACTTCAACTATTATTTGTCTCTTCTTCAGGTCAATGATAGTCTAGTTGTCAAAGGTCCAATCAATTCCAAGGAGTATTGGGTAAGGAGTGCTTCCATCAACTATCTCGATCACTTTGGAACCGTCCAAGCTCTGCATGCCATCAATGCTAACACTTACCCCTGTCAACCTTCCAATTGGAACAATATTGTGCTAGTTTGCTAGTCTCAACTAGATAGGTGACCAAATCAACTTCGGTTAGCCCCTCATCTCCCAAGTCTACCTCGATATGACATTCACATCGGAGCCTAGATCCAGATTAATATTGGCCATGTCGTAGTTTCCTATCTGTGCATTGAGTCAAAAATCCCTATTTGTTCGCTTCTTACGATGCACTTGGTTAATTTCTCTGTGTGTGACATGTATCTCTTTCTCTTGAGAACAATTGTCAATCACTTGGTTAAATATAACTACTACAGTTACATTAGAGCATATGTACATATATATAGTGTTTAGTAATTAGTTAGTTATTTCTCTCTTTTATTTGTTTCTTTTAGGATTCTTAGATTGGCTAACGGAGCCATTAAACCTGTCAGAACGAGTTACACAAAACGGCTTGGGTTATTTAGATAACCCCGGACCGAACTCGTTCTTCCAGTTGACGGACAGTCAATTTCGCCCGTCAACAAATGGCACTAGAAGGGGGGCCAGACTGACAAGCTGGCCTTGTAGGAGTCTTTGTTTCAAATTTATTAATTTCCCATGGCTCCCCAAATCACTATGTTGGAACATGCTTTCCACTTCTCATTACCTGATATTCCCAACGAGACAGTATCTCGCTTGTCCAAACTCACCTTTGATGGTAGGGGGAATGTATCTGCAAAAGACCATATAAACAAGTTTTGGTGTAAATGCATCAAGCATGATATTTATGATTTAAAGGTTTTGTGCAGATTGTTTGCTTTTACTTTCAGGGGTCGAATTAAACATTGGTTTGAGTCCTTTCCAGCATATCAAATTTTTTATTGGTTTCAATTTGTAGATGAATTTTTAGATGCTTTTGAAATCTATGATTACAATCAATTATGTGAAGAATTTCAGACTTTGTTAATCAATGGCAATTCATCTTCAAAAGGATTTTCGACAAGAATCCATCATGTTCTTTGTAAATTTAATCTTGATGACATGTCATTTTTATTAAATCGCCTCTATGATGCTTGCATCCAATCATATTCGATCGCAAATGATGAAGCAGTTACAAATACTATCACTCAATTGCAAGAAGAATTGTGTTCACAAGATGAGAGGGATCCATCCAAAAATGTTGAACAACCAAGGGAGGTAGAATCTATTGAAAATGTTCTTACTGACAATCAAATTGGTTTTTCCTCTGAATCATTGTATTTTCAGTCCTCGACCATCGTGGAAGAAGATTCGATGTTGGGTCAAGGTGAATGTCCTCGTTCTCCTAACTCT